>JAPDNY010000601.1:0-30854 GCA_029375565.1 Gekko gecko
AGGGGGTTGCAGAAGTGGCCCCTCCATGGAACCCTGGGTAAGGGTTCCTAGCCAGAGGGCTTTTAAGGAGTTGCCTCTTCAGTGGCGGAATGCTGCAGAATTGAGGCGCTTCTTCGCCCTAATGGTCCGGCCGCTGGTGGCCGTACGGCTCTAGCTAGGCTGACTGGGACAAGCGAAGGAGATAGAGCGAGTTGTGACAACTGTGGCGAGGCTGCAGGCAGCCGATGATGAATGTGAGTTCAATGCAAATGATTTTATGAAGAAATGGCGGATTCCCTGCCCCTTTGCTTTATCGGTTTAGAGGGAGCTTCCCCCAACATGAGCGGCAAGCAGAAGAAAAAGGGTGGGCGAAGGGAAAATAGAAAAGCTGTTTTGTTTTAAGAGACTTACCAGAGCGGATTTTACGCATAAGCGAATTTCAGAGGTGGTGAAGGAGCGGTCAGTTTCTGTAAACAATAATCCAAGATGTCGGGCGCCGGGAAGACGTTGGCGAAACCGAAACCTCCGGGCGGCCAGAGCCCTAAGCCGGAAGAGGAGGGGCCAGACGTCATAAGACTACTAGTGGATACGCTCAAGCCAGTCATGGATCAACTCGCTGGTATTAACCAGCAGTTAGCCGTCTTAAACCAGACGATGGCAGCGCAGCAGCTCCAAGTGGTGGAAACGGTTAAACAATTGGAGCAGAAGTGAAGGAGATGCACTCTGAACACAGAATGTTGAAGAAAAGAGTGGATCAAGTGGTGAATAAGCAAAATCATCAAGAACACAGGCTTTTGTCCTTGCAAATGGAGAAAGCTAATATGATCCTCAGATTTCAAGGGGTGCCAGAGTCTTCAAAGGAAGATTTAAAGAACCTCCTTAGTGATCTTCTCACACCAGTTGTAGGCTTAAAAGCGGAAGAAATTATGCACGACACTGAAGCAGTGGTGTAATTCAAATTACACCAAAAAGAACAGCCTACCTGGTGAAATATCAGTCAGATTTTCAAGAAGACAAACTAGGGATGCAATTTTACGAGCAACTTCGGCAGTCCCACTGAAAATGGGGAATGACAGTATTAAGGTTTTAAAGGACATACCATTCGAGATCCGTCAAAAGTGGAAAAGCTACAAGGACTTGATACTTTTTCTCCAAACCAACCAAATTGGATACAAATGGGTGGTCCCAGAAGGAGTGGTCTTTAAGATGAATGATAAGAGAGAGAAGATTGACTCCGTGTTTATAGCCAAGGAATTTCTCAAACGTCACCTGGGGACCAAAGATGATGGTCAAACTGGTTCGAGTGGCTCTGCTCCCTCCGAGACGGACGAGGACCTGGCGGCAGAAGAAGGTGCTGGTGCCCGAAGACCAACTTATGCACTTAGGGACAGAAAACCTAAGTAAAGGCGGAGGGACTCTGAAATTGGCCTTTATGAAGTGAGCTTGAGGGATGCTCTGGAATACTCTCATAACAACTAGTTAGCTAATTTTTAAGTAGGGAGAGTTAGACAGGAACTCGCGGTACTCATGATATTCTAACCATGAAATACTAACATAGATACTAACGGAATGGAAGATCTCCTACTCTTGGGTTTTTAGTTTAGTGTGGGTTTGCTTTCCTTTTTCCCTTAGTGTTAGTTCCCCCTCTTTTTTTCATTAGTTTCTAGTTTGTAGCTTAAAAAAATGAAAATAAAAAATCCCCTATGGGGGGCCAAAAAAAGAAAATGCTACTCATGTTGTGTAATGAAAATGCTACTCGTGACACTCAGTGAAATCGCTGAGCAGTCGCATTAGAACAGATAACAAGAAGTCCTTCTTCACCCAAAGAGTGGTTAACACATGGAATTCACCGCCACAGGAGGTGGCGGTGGCAACAAGCAGGGGCAGCTTCAAGAGGGAATGAGATAAGCATATGGAGCAGAGGTCCATCAGTGGCTATTAGCCACAAAGTACAGATAGTCTGGGGCAAGGGATGCTCTGTATTCTTGGTGCTTGGGGGGGCAACAGTGGGAAGGCTTCTAGTGTCTTGGCCCCACTGATGGACCTCCTGAGGGCACCTGGTATTTTTGGACACTGTGTGACAGAGTGTTGGACTGGATGGGCCATTGGCCTGGTCCAATGTTGGCTTCTCTTATGTTCTTAGAAGTAACAAATTGAGATGGAAAGTACTGTCAAGTCTCAGATGACTTATGGTGACCCCTTAGGGTCTTAAAGGCAAGAGATGAACAGGGGTGGCTTACCAGGAGTGGCTTGCCAGCTAGTCTAATCAAAATCTTTTTGGATTGTGTTCCCTTTGTAAATTCTGCTTTACCAAGCTTCTCCTGCCAAAGCAAGTGGCATCAGAGACCAGCCAACTTCTTGGGAATAGAGGTTGTCGACTTTCAAGTTAACAGCACAAAAGCAGCTGGAAATGAGGACAAATTTACAATGGCACTGTGGAGACAAAGGCACACTCTCCTAATGGATAGCTGACTGCTCGATCACACAGTGACAGCAAAGCCCCCTTCTAATTGGTCATTAAAAAGTGTTTTCCAGCCGTCCCCTGATGAAACGACTCCAGGTACCCTGCTCAGATTTGTTTCCCATTTGGCGGTGAGAATTGTCTCCCGCTGCTGCACCCTGGCCTGACCTCACCGGCTCTGGCACCAGGTAGGAAACGCATTGCGTCGCAGTCTCTCCCGTAATGAGGAGCCCTTTTGTGGTGGCTTTTCTTCTCGGCCTTTCGCAAAATAGTCTGACTGCAGACAGACAATAAAAACTCCCCGGCTTTTAAACTCTTGCTGTGAGCTTTATTGCTTCTCTGTTGCCATCCTCACACAGGCTGAGGGAGAAATGGGAGGTCACATTCTGTTCCTCAGAGGCAAGGCTTGGCACAGTCGACTTGTGAAACAACTCCTGATTGGTTCAGAAATGGAGGAAAGGAAGAAAGAAAGCCATTGAGGAAGGGGACAAAATGTGGCTTTCACAGGATGGGGAGCAGAACAAAGGATGGATGTGGATGGGGTGGGCAGTCCAGTCTCAAGGTCTTGCAAATTACAGACGTGGATGTGCCTGAAGCAAGATAATGGCTCAGGGGTTCAGTCCCAGCAAGAGTTTTCAACTACAGACTGGAAAATCCCTGGATGTCTGGGGGATGAGCCTGGGGATGATGGTGTTTGGGGAGGGAAGGGGTGTGACCCATTGATACTTGAAGGGCTGTCCTGTAGAGGATGAAATGGAGTTGTTTTCTGTTGCCCTGGAAGGTTGGACCAGAACCGACAGGTTGAAATTAAATCAGAAGAGTTTTTGGCTAAACATTAGGAAGAACTTCCTGACAAGTTAGAGCAGTTCCTCAGTGGAACTGGCTTCCTCAGGAGGTGGCGGGCTCTCCTTCTCTGGAGGTTTTCAAACAGAGGCTTGATGCCCATTGGACAGATCATGAGGGAGGGCAGGGCGGGAAGGGTTGCCTCAGTGCTTAGTTCTTGTGGCCCTTTCTTACATGCCCCGGGAAACACCGATTGCCACTTTGGGGTCAGGAAGCTATTTTTCTCCAGGCCAATCTGGCTGGAGATCATGTAGGGTTTTTTTGTCATCTTTTGGGTGTGGAACAGCCATCACTGTGTGTGTGGGTGTGTGTGGAGGTATTTGGGAATTTCCTGCCTTGTGCAGGGGGTTTTGACTCGATGACCCTGGAGGTCCCTTCCAGTTCTATGATTCTATGATGGTTTCCAGCCATCCACTGATGAAACGAATCCTGGTACCCTGCTCAGATTTGTTTCCCATTTTGTGGTGAGAATTGTTTCCCACTTCTGCACCCTGGCCTGGCCTGTCCACAGCTGGGGTGTGATATCATAGAGTCCACCCTCCAAAGCTACCATTTGCTCCAAGGGAGCCGATGTCTGGAGATCTGAGAGAACGCCAGGTCCCACCTAGAGATTAGCAGCCATAGTCCCAGACCACCTTAAGGTTCCTGGTTCAAGCCTTAGAGTCCGTGGCTACATCACTGGATTCATATTTAGGGCTGTCAGCCTCCAGGTGGGACCTGGAGATCTCTTCTACTTACAACTGATCTTCAGACAACAGAGATCAGTTTCCCTGGAGGAAATGGCTGTTTTGGAGGGTGGACTCCACGGCTTCATAACCAGCAGGGGTTCCTCCCCTTTCCAGGCTCCACACTCCATTGACTCCACTCCAAAATCTCCAGGAATTTCCCAACTGCGTATGATTGCCTGCCTCCAGGTGAGGCCTGAAGATCTCCCAGAAATGCAGCTCCAGACAATAAAGATCTGTTCCCCTAGAGAGAATGGCTACTTGGGAGGGTGAACTCTATGGTATGGCATCCCAATGAGACTCCTCCCCTCCCCCAAATCTGTCCTCCCCTAGGCCCACCCAAAAGCTCCAGGAATTTCCAAACCTGGAGTTCTCAACACTGTACGTAGGACAGTATGTTCAGTTTAGTGTTTCCAGCTCATCACAGCCTAGGGATGCCAGCCATGTGCTGGCAAGCTATGGAAGACACGGGAAGGGGGCGAAGTCACCGGGAAAGGCATGGCTCTGATGCCACTATGTCACTTCCATTGCAGACCTGGAGTGGGCACCAGTGGGTCGGCATGCTGCTCTAGGATCCTCCTGAAATTCTATAGTTTTACTAAAAGGCAGAGGGCAGAGTCTGGGGAGAGCAGGGAGCTCAGCGGAGGTATGATCCTTGTGGTCTGCCCTCGAAGTTTCCATTTCCTCCAGGGGAACTGATCTCTATTATCTGGGGATCAGTTGTAATTCTGGGAGATCTCCAGGACCCACCTGGGGGCTGGCATCCCTAGGTACAGCAATGCTTCCTCTAAGCTGTGGAGTCTTGTGAGCAAAAATTCGACTTTGTGAGCATTAAAGTTGTGAGCGAGCGATTTGGCTACTGCAAAGATTAGTCTGCTCTGGAGCCCTCCTTCCTGAGCTGAGACAAAAATGTGTGAGCCGGAGACTAAAAAACTGTGAGCTGGCTCACACTAACTGTCGGAGTCCTGCAGGAATTAGTTCCCCACAACTTTCTTTCCAAAGAAGTAAAGTTTATAGGAGTTTGTAAAGGCAAGTCATCTGCACATACATTTAGTGTCAGGAGTGAAAATAGCAACGCGTGGCCAAAAGATATACTTGATTCAAAGGGCCAGGGGGTGGTCTTGGGCCAATCAGAATAAAAGCAAAAGCCCGCCTAAGCTAACTGGCTATACACTCCCAGAGAATAGGGCAACAAGGTACCAGGGTCACAGTCTCAGGCTACAGGGTGATAAAGAAGAGGGAGAATCGAAAGTCCAAGCCAAGCGTAATTCAGCCAGCAGCCAGCATCCCCCCCCCATCCCAACCACGGCAGCTGCATAGCTGACACTGACTCACCTTAGAGAGAAGACTGGGGATGCAACCCACTTGAACTAAGGATACCAGCTAGAATCCTGGCGTGACAGTTGAGTACCCAAGGGCACACACTCCGGCAGAATATACTACAGAGCATAAGACGTGGGAAAGCAAGCTAAACGTGAATTTAATCATTCCCATTCTCCTTGTCTCTCCAAAAGAGTCTCAAGGAAGATCCAACCCAAACACAGCAAGCCAGGATAGATTTGTTCTCCTGAAAATCACATCCCTTAATTAAAGCTCCTAGTAAGAGAATGGAACGGATTCTCCTCCGTCCTGACTGGGATGGTCCAGGCTAGCTTGATCTTATCGGATCACAGAAGCTAAGCAGGGCTGGCCACAGTTAGTACATGGATGGGGGATGTTAAGTGTTACACTTAACATGATTCTTTAGCTAAGTGATTCAGCTTTATTCAGCAACAGCTCAAAATCAACCAGAACAGCAAACAACTGTCAGGCTCTTCAGAAAGCCAGTCAAACACCAGGCTTCATAAAGAAGATAGCGTTTATTGAAAGCAGTTCTAAAGGAACGGTAACATCTCTTTGTCAGGGATGACTAAATCTAAAAAGACACCCACAGTTATACCAGCTCAAAATGCCCCCCTCTCTATTTACCAATAGATGCTGAGCCGCACGCGGAAAAGGTGCGAAAGTACATAAGAACATAAGAGAAGCCAATGTTGAATCAGGCCAATGGCCCATCTAGTCCAACACTCTGTCACACAGCGGCCAAAATATACCAGGTGCCATCAGGAGGTCCAGCAGTGGGGCCAGGACACTAGAAGCCCTCCCACTGCTGCCCCTCCAGCACCAAGAATAGAGAGCATCACCTGCCCCAGACTGAGAGTTCTCATTCTATACCCTGTGGCTAATAGCCACTGGTGGACTTCTGCTCCATATGTTTATCTAATTCCCTCTTGAAACTGTCCATGCTTGCAGCTGCCACCACCTCCTGTGGCAGTGAATTCCATATGTTAATCACTCTTTGGGTGAAGAAGTATTTCCTTTTATCTGTTCTAACCCGACTGCTCAGCAATTTCATAGAGTGCCCACGAGTTCTTGTATTGTGAGAAAGGGAGAAAAGTACTTCTTTCTCAACCTGCTCAATCCCATTCATAATCTTATAAACCTCGATCATGTCACCCCTCAGCCGTCGTTTCTCCAAGCTAAAGAGCCCCAAGCATTTTAACCTTTCTTCATAGGGAAGGTGTTCCAACCCTTTATCATTCTAGTTGCCCTTCTCTGCACCTTTTCCAATGCTATAATATCCCTTTTGAGATGTGGTGACCAGAACTGTACACAGTATTCCAAATGAGGTCGCACCAATGATTTATACAGGGGCATGATGATACTGGCTGATTTGTTATCAATTCCCTTCCTAATAATCCCCAGCATAGCGTTGGCCTTCTTTATTGCAGCTACACATTGTGTAGACATTTTCAGTGAGTTATCCACTACGACTCCAAGATCTCTCTCTTGGTCAGTCTCTGCCAGATCAGACCCCATCAACGTGTATTTATATTTAGGATTTTTGGCTCCAATGTGCATCACTTTGCACTTGGCCACATTGAACCCCATTTGCCACGTTGACGCCCACTCACCCATCCTCAACAGATCCCTTTGGATTGCCTCACAATCCTCCCTGGTTTTCACCACCCTGAACAACTTCGTGTCATCTGCAAATTTAGCCACATCACTGCTTACTCCCAATTCCAAATCGTTAATAAACAAGTTAAAAAGCATGGGACCGAGTACTGATCCCTGTGGTACCCCACTGCTTACCACCCTCCACTGAGAAAGTTTCCCATTTATACTCACTCTCTGTTTCCTATTTATAAGCCAGTTTTTGATCCACAAGAGGACTTGTCCTTTTATCCCATGACTATTGAGCTTACTTAGGAGCCTTTGATGAGGAACTGTATCAAAAGCTTTCCGGAAGTCAAGGTAAATAATATCTATTGGGTCCCCCTTGTCCACATGTTTGTTCACTCCCTCAAAAACACTAACAGGTTAGTGAGACAAGATCTTCCCTTACAGAACCCATGCTGAGTCTGCCTCAATAGTTTTTGTTCATCAATGTGCCTACTAATTCTTTCCTTAATAACAGTTTCCACCAACTTACCCGGTATCGATGTCAGACTGACTGGCCTGTAATTTCCTGGATCTCCCCTGGAGCCCTTTTTAAAGATGGGAGTGACATTAGCTACCTTCCAGTCCTCAGGAATGGAGGCAGATTTTAAAGAAAGATTACATATTTTTGTCAGGAGATCCACAAGTTCACATTTGAGTTCTTTCAGAACACTTGGATGAATGCCATCCGGGCCTGGTGATTTATTAGTTTTTAAATTGTCCATCAGTCGAAGTACTAAAGCAGTAAATAACCAAAACGCCCCATAGCTGTCCCAAATAGAGGAAACAAGATCTGTGAGACCAAGGACATTTGGCGAGATAACAGAGTGCCCAGGCGGTGGAATCTTGAGTCTCCTAGGCAACCTGCACACCTCCCTACATTCCAGAGCATGAAAAGTTGCAGACCATCCCTCCCTCCTACCCTTCCATCCATCCAATGTCAGGATTACCTGACAACAACATATTTAACAAATGACAAACAAACAGTGGAGCTTTGCTCCTTTTAAACATTCCTGGCTAATGTAGCCACGCCTATTTACAGGAAGTAACCAATGCGATTACCCAGATAAGAACCAATAAGGTTCGTTCCCCCCAAGAGTTTGTGGTTCGTCCGGATTGGACGGTGATTCCTAGACAACCAATCAGAAGTGCGGGATTTCAATCCATGTCTAGGAATGAAGCTTAACATAGGTTTTCAATGGGTGCATTACACTTTCACAGCATACATTACAGGGGACCACCCAGGAAGTCCAGGGTAATTCTTTTGCCTTGAAAACCCGTGTGTGTGTGTGTGGTATAGATTGGCTGCGACTTGATGGCACTTTCCACCAGATGAGGTACAGGCACAGGGAATGCCGTGAGCTGTTCTTTCTCTAAAACTTGGACACTTGGGGTCCCATCTGGATTGGGGCTAGCACGAGGAGGTGAGGTTAATCCCTCCCTCCAAAGTCGTTTTCCCAGTCACAAAGGCTCTAGGGGGCCACTATTTGCCCCGCTGAGAAAATGTACAGTCCAGCTGTGGTTCCTTGCACGTTTGTCCCGATAGTGCAAATTGCCACTCTTGCGAGGGTTGCCAGCTCTGGCTTGAAAAATTCCTGGACATTTGTGGGTGAAGCCAGCGGAAGGCAGGGCTTGGGGAAGGGAGTGACCTCAGCAGGGCTGTCCGGGGGTCGCCCTGTCCCAGCACCCCCAGCCTTGCCTCGGGGACTCACCAAAGCCACAGGGTCCAAAGAGGCAGCTCAACTCTCTGCCCGGGTCAGAAGGAGGAGGAGGCATCAAGACTCAAGCTGAGACAGGCAACCGCTACAAACCCAGGGAGACAAAGACGCAGATGTCACTGACAGAAGGGGTCGATTCGGGAACAGAGGGTGACCAGAGGAACAAGAGGCTGGAAATGGGGAAGGGCATCAAGCTCAGCCGTCTCACTGGCTGTCCCGAGGCATCCAGGCTGGGAAGGATGGCAGGGGCAGATGGGCTACCCACCCCACCCGACGCTGGGGTAGCAGGTGGGAGGAGACACCGGGAGCAGGTGTTGGGATTAAGAGCCAGGCCTGCTCATCGGCCTCCCTCCTGGGAGGAGGAACAGGGATTGGGCCAGGAGGGGGAAGCTGGGCAAGAGATTTAAAAGGAAGCAGATCAACTGGCCAGGGAGGAAGAGCCCGCAACGCTGTATGGTCCAGCAGGTTCCAGAGAGAGGGATCTCAGAAGACAGAGCTCGGGAGTGAGAGAGGGGAACCCGGACGATAGTAACCCTCCCCTCTCACATGTCCGTAGTTTCCATGAAAGAAATCAAGCCCTGGAGCAGCCCAGCCCTCCGCTCGTGGACCCAGGAAAGCCGGTGCCTGACAAAGGTGGAATGCTGTAGTAGAGTCTGTCCTTCAGGGGAACTGATCTCTGCATCGTGGAGAGTTGTTGTGATTCCAGAAGATCTCCAGACCCCACCTGGAGGCTGGCAACGGTATGTGATCTCTGGAGCCATTTTGGAGGGGAAGAACGGGGGGAGGGGGCTGAAACCTTCTCATCCTCTCTTGCTGCAGTCAAAATCCCCACACCTTATTCTATGGGGGGGGATCATGACCAGCTCACCAAACCCCCCCCACATGTCAGATTTGTTTGGGTCGTTCAAGAGCTGGAGTCTGGTTCCCATCAAATATGAGCAGGCCCGTAGCCCTACTGTAGCCATGGGCCTGAATATAAGTAGGATTGCCAGGCTCCGAGTTGGGAAATTCATGGATTTATTTGAGGCAGAGCCTGGGGAGAGATGGGTTTGGGGAGGGGAGGGGAGGGGAAGGGAAGGGAGCACAGCAGGGTACAACCTCCAGAGCAGCCATTTTCTCCGGGGAAACACTGATCTCGGTCATCTGGAGTTCAGTGGTCATCCTGATAGATCTCCAGGCCCCAGCTGGAAGCTGGCGACCCTAAATGCGAGATGCCAGTGATGGGTGGATCCTGACAATACAACCTTTTTGAAATGATGAGCTTCTCGTGAGAGCAAGCCTGTCACGGTAGTTCAAGCGTTGGCCCAGGATCTTGGAAAGCCAAGTTCAAATCCCCACTCTGCCGTGGAAGCCTGCTGGGTGACCTTGGGCCAGTCACACTCTCTCATCCTAACCTACCCCACAGAGTTCTTGTGAGGGTAACACGGAGGAGAGGAGAATGACGTAAGCAGCTTTGAATCCCTGTTAGAGGAGAAAGGCAGGACAGAGATAAAATAAGTAAATAAATACTTTTCTGCCCACCAATGGTGGAGGTTCCTCGCCAAGCAGAAAGCAGCTGTCCTGGGAGTGGACATCAGTAGCTGTTTGGTGAGGCACAGGGCTCTTTTGGAGCAGGAACTCCTTTGCCTATTAGGCCACACACCCCTAATGTAGCCAATCCCCTTAGAGCTTACAGTAGCCCCTGTGAGAAGAGCTCTGAAAGCCCTTGGAGGACTGGCTACATTAGGGGTGTGTCACCTAATATGCAAAGGAGTTCCTGCTCCAGAAAGAGCCCTGGCAAGGCGGATAAAACACTGTGCAGTTGTTTAAGACAGGAAGTCCATAGGAGGTGACGTTGGGACCTTCCAGCTTGGGAGAAGGGCCTCCTTTTAGTGCCACAATGACTGCTGCAGTTGATAACACCACTGATTCCAAAAGACGTCAACAGGGAAGCCAAATCTATGGCATCCGTTCCATCTGGAAGAGTGCCCGGGGAAATGACTAACAGGAGTTGAGAAAACAGGCAAAAATCAAAGCATTCATCCGCTCCTTTTATTTTATTATATTTTACATTTGGCTTCTTTCGCTGTTGGCTGATACTTTTGAGTATGTATGCGCATTTTGTGGCAGTTTAGTGTATATTAATCAGATACCTATTTACTGGCAGCAGCTCCTCAAGCTAGGATTTGTCATCTTGAAAAACCCAGGTAAAGTTTTTAAAAGGTTAGCGAGAAATTTCTTTCAGTTGTAAGCCAGCTCTGAGTGAGGAAATACCTGGAGATTTGGGGGCGGGGGGGAGAGCCTGGGGAGGGTGGGGTTTGGGGAGGGAGGGCCCTCCTCAGCGTGCAATGCCATACGGAGCCCACCCTCCAGAGCAGCCATTTTCTCCAGGGGAACTCTTCGCTGTTGCTTGGAGATCAGTTGTAATTCTTGAATATCTCCAGACCCCATCCGGAGGTCGGCTACCATAATTGTAAGATGATTTACAATTATTTATTTAGCATATCATGATCCTGCTGTTCCTCCAAGGAGCTCAGGGTGGCTTACCTCATTCTCCCTCTTCCGACTTACCCTCAACAACGACCCTGTGGGGTAGGCTCTGCTGGAGAGGGACCGGCCCCCGAGGTCACCCCAAAATGTTGTATGCCAGAGTGGGAACCGCAGCCCAGGTCTCCCAAATCCTAGTGCAGCACTCTATCTGCCACGCTACTCACAATGAAATGCCCTGGGGACACTCATTCTTTATGAGGGCAGCATCACATGATCAATGTTACACGTAGAATTTCTTATGCCCTCATCACTGTTGCCTGGTAACTGTTTATGACATCACTTTTCATGATTATGACCTCATTGTAGTCACCTGCGTAGACCACCTGTTCCTATTTCTCACCTTTTCTCCACTTGGTAGAGATTGAGAGCAAAATGGTGGGGTACTTGGGATACTCCAGGTTTGTAAAGCTAGGGTGTATCATGGCCCAGGTCCTGGATTTAGCCAGTTCTGGGATTAAACCAGTTAGAATCACAGAAGCATAGAGTTGGAAGGGACCTCCAGGGTCATTTAGTCCAACCCCTGCACAATGCAGGAAATTCACAAATACCTTCCCGCCACACACACACACCCAGTGACTGCTGTTCTACACCCAGAAGATGACAAAAACCCTCCAGGATCCCTGGCCAAACCGGCCTGGAGAAAAATTGCTTCCTGATCCCAAAATGGCCATCAGCAATTCCCTGGATGTGTAAGAAAGGGCCACCAGAACTAAGCACTGAGGCAACCCTTCCTGCCCTCCCTCTCTTATGATCTGCCTAAGTTCACAGAATCCACATTGCTGTCAGACAGCCATCTAGCCTCTGCTTGAAAACCTCCAAAGGAGGAGAGCCCACCACCTCCCAAGGAAGCCTGTTCCACTGAGGAACTGCTCTGTCAGGAAGTTCTTCCTAACGTTTAGCCGGAAACTCTTCTGATTTCATTTCAACCTATTAGTTCTCATCCGACCTTCTGGGGCAACAGAAAACAACTCTGTACCATCCTCTACCTGACAGGCCTTCAAGTACCTGAAGATGGTTCTCATATCACCTCTCAGTCATCTTCTCTGCAGGCTGAACATATTGAGCTCCTTCAACCTTTCCTTGTAGGACTTGGTCTCCAGACCCCTCACAATCGCCATTGTCCTCCTCTGGACACATTCCGGCTTGTCTATATCCTTCTTAAATTGTGGCACCCAAAACTGAACCTAGAGTTCAGGGGATAACCCAGGGTTTTATCCACCTTGCCAAACAGCTACCAATGCCAGTTCCAGGACAGCTGCTTTCTGGTTGGCAAGGAACCGTTATTTATTTATTTGCTTTTCTCTAAAGTAAGGAGTCTCAAAGTGGCTTACTATCACATTCCCCCCCCCTACAGTCACCTTGTGAGGCAGGTGGGGCTGAGAGAGCTCTGAGAGAACTGTGACTGGGCCAAGGTCACCCAGCAGGCTTCATGTGAGGAATCGAACCCCGTTCTCCAGATTAGAGTCGGCCGCTCTTAACCACTATACCACACTGTGGAACTTTCTTGCAGAGATTTCCATAGGGGGTGAAATGTATTGGGTTCAGATGCATTGAGTGATCAGCTCATGGTTTATCAAGTGATTCAGCAGTGAGAACAGAGAGACAAAGACCCTTGGCTGAAGCCAGGTTTTATGTCCCCAGAAAGAAATACCCAAAACACACCCCACTCCCCGTGATAGGCTATTTACACTAGGCTACCTTTCCAGGTAACCCTATTGGGCCATTCTGGGATCCCCGCATTCCTACTGGTGCGCTCCTAGGATCCAAGCCTTCTTTTGTTATGGGTCTCAAGCTGAGTACATTACAGGGGAAAGATCTGGGATTGTGCTTCCTCCATCCCCGTCCATCACGAATTTCCCTCCTTGACATTTCTGGAGATCAGCGACTTTCTTTGGACTTGCCTTCTCGCTTCTGCTGTCAAGCCAGTCCCAGAGACACCAGCCAATGGACTTCCCAGCATTTCTGGAGTCCAAGCCTGAAAAGCAAAGCTCTGCCCTTTCACCAGAGAATTTGAAGGTCAGTCCAAGCATACACACGGTAGGTAGAGTTGCCACCTCTGGGGCGGGAAATTCCTGGAGTTTTTGTGGGTGGAGCCTCGGGAGGACAGGATGTGGGGAGGGGAAGGACCTCAGCAGGTATATAATTCATCCTCCAGAGCAGCCATTTCCTCCAGGGGAACTGATCTCTGTTGCCTGGAGATCAGTTGGATTCCCAGGAGATCTCCAGCCACCACCTGGAAGTGGGCCACCTTCATGGAAGGCCATATGACAGCCTAGGACGGCCAACTCTGGTTAGGAGCGCAGACTCTAATCTGGGAGAACCGGGTTGGATCCCCCTCTCCTCCACATGCAGCTGCTGGTGTGAGACCTTGGGTCAGTCACAAGTTCTCTCAGAGCTGTTCTCTCAAGGACAGTGTTTAATGAAGACCCCCCCCTTCCTTTTTCATCAACAGAACAGAAGAAGAAGAAGAGGAGGAGGAGGAGGAGGTTGGATTTATATCCCGTCCTTCACTTGGAGTCCCAGGGCATTTTACAATCTCTTCCCCTTCCCCTCCCCACAACAGACACCCTGTGAGGTAGGTGGGGCTGAGAGAGCTCTTTCCAAGCTCTAAAAGAACTTGTGACTGACCAAAGGTAATACCAGCAGCTGCATGGGGAGAAGTGAGGAATCAAACCTGGTTCTCCCAGATTAGAGTCCGTGCTCTTAACCATTACACCAAACTGGCTTTCTAGACTCTTTGGCATTGTACCCTCCTGAGGTCCGTTTGGATTCCCAGAGCATGTTACAATCTTCTTTCCCTTCCCCTCCCACAACAAACACCCTGTGAGGCAGGTGGGGCTGAGAGAGGCTCTTTCGTGGACTGCTCTCGAGAGAGCAGCTCTGAAAGTACTTATGAGTGACCAAAGGTCACACCAGCAGCTGCCTGTGGAGGAGTGGGGAATCAAACCCGGTTCTCCTTGATCAGGGTCCGTGCTGTTAACCACTACACTGTTTGGATCCAACTCAATATGTTGCAGGTTGGCTACTAGACTGCCCTCCGTGACAAGCAGTCACCCGACCCTGGCTCCAGGAGCCTGCCACTGCTCTCCACTCCAGCAGGAGCACAAATGGGGTGGGTGGGAAGTGATGTTACTCAATGTCACCACATGAATCCCAGTTGTACTGGGAAGTGAAATAATGACACTAGGATTTCCCCAAATCTTATGATTTTTACCATGGAGAGTAGGGAATTCCTGGAACATCACAGCGTCACTTCTAGGTATTAGCGGAAGTGAAGTTGTAACATCACTTGACATTGCTCCATTCTCCTTTTTTACTTCTGCTGGAGGAAACAGCCTGGTTGGTGACTTTAGTTACAGGGCTTTTTAGAAGGGCAAAGATTTGTCTTCCTGGCAAGCCTGGACTCCCAACACTTTTTTTGAGAGCCAGCATGGTATAGCAGTTAAGAGCAGGGAATTGTAATCTGGAGAACTGGGTTAGATTCTCCACTCCTCCTCCACCTGCAGCCAGCTGGGTGACCTAGCATCAGTCACAGTTCTTTAAAGAGCTCTCTCAGCCCCACCTACCTCACAGGCAGTGTGCCCTCTAAGCTGAGTTAGTGTGAGCCAGCTCACCGTTTTTAGATTTTTGTCTTCGCTCAGGAAGGATGGCTCCAGAGCAAACTAATTTATGCAGCAGCCAAACTGCTTGCTCACAACTTTTAATGCCAGTAGCTCACAAAGCAGAATTTTTGCTCACAAGACTCCACAGCTTAGAGGGAGCATTGCACAGGGTGTCTGTTGCGGGGAGAGGAAGGAAAGGTGATTGTTAGCTGCTCCAAGACTCCTCCAGGTAGTGAAGAGCAGGGTATAAAACCAACTCTTCTTCTTCTTCCTCCTTCTTCATCTTCTTCATCTTCATCATTGTCTTCTTCTTCGTCTTTGTCTTCGTCATTGTATTCGTCTTCTTCTTCATTGTCTTTGTCTTTGTTGTCGTTGTCTTCTTTGTCTTCTTCATTGTCTTCATCTTTGTCTTCATCATCTTCTTTGTTGTCTTCATCCTCATCCTCATCACCTTCTCCGTTTTTGTAGCCTTCATCTTCATTGTCGTCTTCGTCTTCATCATTGTCTTCTTCATCGTCTTCGTCTTCTTTGTCATCTTCTTCTTCATTGTCTTTGTCTTCATCTTCATCATCTTCATTGCCTTTGTCTTCTTCTTCTTTTATCAAAATAATCTAGAGTATGTTTTTCTCACAGAGCTGGGTTTTTGTTTCTGCAGGACTAGGCATGTTGTTGGAGTTTATAACAGGAGGGGGCTGGAGCTACTAAGAGCTAATAAGGTGGAATTGAGGGTGTGCCCACCCATGGCCACCATTTCATTGGGCCTGGCTCCGATAGGTTCATTCCTAATCAGATTTCCTCACCAGGTTCTCCCCCTTTCCCAAGCAAATGTGCAGCGAAATGGCGGCGACACACCCCACTTAGCGTGAAGGAACTGGTCTTGGGGAGAGCTGGTTTGGCAATGGTAGCTGGTCCTTCAGGTAAACCAACATTCTGAGATTTCTTGGCAAACTCTCAAGGAAAAAAGGCCCAAACCCCTGAGTTCTCATGAGAGTAGTCCAGGTGAGCTTGGCAAACTGAGCTAATTATGAGGCAAGGTAGTTACAAGTGATCTCTAGGGGAGAGAGATCTGTTCCCCTGGAGAAAATAGCTGCTTTGGAGGTGAACTCTGTGGTATTGTACCCCGCCGAGGGCCCTCCCCACTTCAAATCCCATCCTCCCCAGGCTCCGCTTCCAAAATCTCCAGGAATTTCCCAACCCATAGCTGGCAATAGCTAGGCAAGCCTGCGTTTGGACCTCCAGCACCTCAGATGGCAGGTGGGGACCCTATGATGGGAATAATCTTCCACTGCATTTTTAAAAAATAGGATATCTGACAGTATGCCAGGCTACAATAAGGCTCCCCAAATCTGGGTTGGGGAATTCGTGGAGATTTGGGGGTGGAGCCTGGGGAGGGCAGAGTTTTGGGAGGGAGGGACCTCAACAGCATGTGACATCACAGAGCCCACCCTCCAAAGCAGCCATTTTCTCCAGGGGAGATTATCTTTGTCATCTGGAGGTCTGTTTTGATTCGCGGAAATCTCCTGGCCCCACCTAAAGGCTGGCAACCCCTAGCCAGAATCTTCCTCCCTTCCGCCGTTTTTAGTATGGAAAATCCTATGTACTGAGATCGAGGCAGCATTTCAAACAAGTGATTTCTTTATTCAGCTCAGAACACAGCAACAGCACTCATAGAACTATCCAACTATATACATTTTGAACTAGTGAGGTCACGCCCCCAGTACAATACTGTCCAATCACATTTGCAATCTTAGGACCAATGGGATTCGTTCCCGCTGAAGGTCAGAGTCTTTCCAGATTGGTCTGTCTCACAACAGCGACCAATCCGACTGTAGGGTTTAGAATACTATGAATTTATGGAGCTTGTGACCGAAGCTCCGGATTAGTTTACAATGGCAATACCAAGGCAAATACAAAACAGAAAAACATTCCATCATGGGGGCCCCCAGCTGCAGCCTCAAGTGGTCTAGCTCAAACACAGGTTTACCACCTCAGTGATGCATGTAGGCCTCAGGTCTGTGTATCTGCCTCCAAAAAGAGGTTCCGTTTTACACCAGAGAGCAAAGGCACTCCACAGTTCATACACTATTACTCTTCTCTGCCATATACACGTAATTATAGCCTTGTACAGGTTTCGCTATCAATAGCTTGGCATTGTTCCCTGTGGCCTCATTCTAATAATTTATAAGACTGAACATTCAGGGGATTAATTTGGCATGTGGGCCTGGGGTATTTCAGAGTGCTTCCATGTTTGCATCAGAATTAATTTCTAAGTATGATTCCAAGTCAGACCAAGGGTCAACCGTGTTCAGTGATGTCTCCTTTGACGGGTTGTGGCTCTCTGCAGTCTCAAGGTGAGTTCCTTCTCCAGCTTTCTATCAGAGATGAAGAAGAAGAAGAGAAGAGATTGGATTTATACCCTGCCCTTCACTACCCAAAGGCGTCTCAGAGCAGCTTTCAAATTCCTTTCCCTTCCCCTCCCCACAACAGACACCCTGTGAGGTAGGTGGGGCTGAGAGAGCTCTTGACAGAAACTGCTCTTTTTCAAGAACAGCTTTTATCAGAACTATGGCTTGCCCAAGGTCATCCAGCCAGGTGCAGTTCTGGCAGTTCTACTGGAATCCTAGAGCGTCATCTTGAGTCACTGACATTGGTTCCAGCTTTATGACAGAAGTGATGTCATGCAATGACACAATGGTGATGTTCCTTGTGTTATTTCCCCCTGCTGCCCTACCAGCAGTGTGGTCAAGGGATGCCAGGAGGTGGTCCCTTGTTATAGGGGGAGATGTGGTAGCCCTATCTAGTGGTTAGTTCTATGTCCAAAAATAGGCTCCTGCATACAGTTCTCTTTTTCCACATCTGAAAATGCTCAGGTGTGGAGAGCCATGATACTGTGGCATAACTTTGTGGTGGTTCTGTACCAGAGTGATTAGTTGTGGGGAGGGAGGAAAAGAGTTTCACGGGTTTTTAAATGTATGAAAATAAGCGCTTGACAACATAATTTATTCTGTACTTTATGAAAATGCTCTTTCTGCATAGAACTATGTGGAATATGCTCACTGATTCTACAATCCAGAATGCAGTAAAATCAACCTGGGTGTTAAACTGTGTGCCAAATTTCATCTACTGAAGGATACTCTCATGAAAACAGAAATGCTGTAGACCAGGGGTGCCAAACGTGTGGCCTGGGGGCTGGATCAGGCCCCCAGAGGGCTTCTATCAGGTCTGCAAGGGGCTGGCTGTCTCCTGCTTCGCCCTCCAATTCTGCTGCTGCTGTTGCATCATAGCTTGCTTTCCCAGACTCCCTCAATCGCTCAGGAGAGATAGATAAGCAAGCTTCTGCTCCCTCCACTGGGCTGAGGCTCCTCCCCTCCCAGACTGCTACAGCACAGATATTTTGATGCAATAATTCAGAGCAAGAAGTGTCAGTTATCAGAGACTGTTAAATAAACAAAATATTGCAGGAATGCTAATGTTTCAAGCATGTTTTTAAGTAAAAAAAACCCCCTTTGTGTTTGTTTATATCTCTGCTACCTGGCATTACATTTTAATGACACACATGGCCTGGCCCAACAAAGTCCAATTTATGTCAAATCTGGCCCTCCATAACAAATGAGTTCGACACCCCAACTGTAGACATCACTGTTGGATCCTGCTTCCCTGGATTCAGATGTTAGAACTGCAGCTCGTTCCGTCATCCTTTCGAGGTGAGCTCCGGGTTGTCCTAGTTGTCTGGGGGGAGGGGTTGGTTTCACCCCAAAACCTCTTATCACCTGCCTTGTTCCTTTCCCTACATGGGCCATCCTCCTCAGCTTGCCCTCAGCCCACCTTTTAAAGGGAGGGGCTGTTCAAGCTTGGCACCTTCCCCCGCCCACTAAGAAAGGGCAGGGCTTTGGGAGACATCAAAAGGGGGCAAATTCTGGCCCCAGACAGTACTGTCTTCCCCTGGGCTTTCCTTGCCTCCCTAGACTGGATTGTGTGTGCCCCCAGACCATCATGAGCAGATAATGAATAGCGTTGTCAGCCTTCTGGAATTACAGCTGATCTCCAGACTGTCTAAATTGCCTAGTTATTATTCATTTATATAAAACATTTAATCCACTTCTCCTGGGTAAATGGCTGCTTTGGAAGAAAGACTGTAAGGCATTATACCCTCCCTTAACCCCACCATCCCCCCGGTGGGGCCAGGGGATCCCCTGATTCCAGGGGATCCAGTCTGCAGCTGGCCTGCCGTCTGGCAAGAAAAGCCCCACCCCAAACAGCAGCATCCTGCAGGGATGCCGCTGACACAATGATGTCACCGGTAGTGAAGTCATCACACTGGGGCCGTTGTGCAGTGACACTCTAGTATTCGGGGGAAACTCTATGTTTGCCATAGAAGAATCCCAACAAGGAGCCAGGAGCCCCCCACTACAAGTAAGAAGAGCCCTAGCAACCCTAGCTCCACCCCCAAATCTCCAGGTGTTCCTGAACCCAGAGTTGACATTGCCAACGTGGCAACCTAGTCATGGGCCATTTAAAAGCAACTGTGTTAGACTGTATTGTGCTGCTTTTGTGTCAGCGGAGTTGGTGGCCTCCAACAGTTGGCAGCTATCATGGGATTGGTGAACTGAATGTATCAAGCTACAGGTTCCAGGTAGCAGTGTGAAAATGCATAACTCTGGTTATGACTGTGAACATGTGTCTTTTCAGAAGTACGTCCGGGGATGGGTGTATGTGTGTGGGTGTGTGCAACAGGACAGAGGCAAGCCATGAAGTTTTCCCCTACCTCAAGTCTAGTAATGTCGAGACAACCGAGGAAGCCATCTTGCTTGTAAACTGAGGGTTCCCCTCCCAGTCAAGAATGTTGTGGAATACATGGGGGGCAGGGGACAAAGGCCTCCAATTTACCTTCCCAGGGCAGGGAATTACTAGCCTCCAGCCCTAATTTCCCACCCCTCGGGACTGAGAAGCAGATGGAAAAATGTCTTCCACATAGTGGTGCTCTAGGAATTTCCCTACTCCCTTGTAAGGTAAAGACTTAAGGTAAAGGGGAGACAGCCATGATGGTCAGCCAGAAAAGACCTCACATCCAGCCCAAACTCCACTGTCTGCAGACACTGCCCCCTCAAACAAAAATCTCCCAGCATTTGCCATGGCGGCATTGGGAATGATAGAGGGAATGAAGAACATTAAGTTAGCCAGCATACATGCACAAAATCTATTTGGGATCTGAACCTAATGAACTTTTGAGCCAGCCATGCGCAATGGCCAAGGCTGGAACAGAGACAAGCCATGAACCTTCCTTCCCCACTCCGAAACGATGAAACGATGAAATGCCTTTTTTAAAAAAGCATGGGAAAGATTGTTCAATCAATCGGTTATGGATGAAGGGTAGGAAAGGGCAAGCAGTTGGAGAGCAGGCATGTACAGAATGTTTTTGGCCCAATTTTGAACATTCAAAAAGTGATGGAACATTTTTTTTCAAGGACTGAGAATCCTGCTTGCAAACTGAACATAAGAAGATCCCTGCTGGATCAGACCAGTGAGGGTCCATCTAGTCCATCATCCTGCTTCACACAGTGGCAAGTAGCCAATGATAGACCTCTCCTCCAGGAGTCTATCTAATCTGTTTTTAAAGCTGTTTATTCCTGTGGCCATCACTACGTCCTCTGGCAGCGAATTCCACATTTTAAGTGCTCACTGTATAAAGAAATATTTCCTCTTGTCCATCATGAATCTACTGTTCATCAGCTTCACTGGATGCATTCAAGGCTGAGTTCAGACTGGCAGTTTGAAGCGGGAGCCAGTCGTGGCAAAAAAGCCCCAGAACAAACTGTTCCAGGTTTTCCCGGTCACACTGTGCTGACTGATGCGGGAGCATACAGGGAGGAGGCGCCAGGGAGTGTTCAGACTGCTGACCCAGAGGCGTGGCTGTAAATGACTTTTTCCTGGTAAATTGGCTATATGTGCATGTGCACACCAGTGCATCTGGCCGATTTGGGGAGGATCCCATTGCACCGGCACCGCATTGGGCGGTGGAGTGGAGCACAGTCAATCCTATGCGCAGCGCAGGTTGCTCCCAGCTTTTCGGGTTGGCGTTCACACTTCCCGGAAGCAGAAAGAAGCGGGATAAACAGGCTCTCAGGGATTTGCTACCGCTTTTACCAGGTATCTTTTAAATGTGGGAGCGAAGCGGTACCAAACCTTTTAAACCAAGTATGATTCTTGCCAGGACTTCATAATTCATCCTATAGCCAATGGAAAAAGGCCAAAATCAATCCAATCCAAGAGCTTACATCTAAACAGTTGCTCCTATCTAAAACTGCTCTAGAAAACAAACTGAAAACTGCAATCCCATGGCTACAATACTCTCAGATCTCTCATATGTGTGCTCCCAAATCAAACTCACCTTAGAAGAAATTATCCACTTAGCCAGCGTCACTCACAAACGCTTAATTTCTAAGATCCACAAAATTCTTGCTTCTCTTGATGGTAATGCTCCTCTTTCCTATCAAATCATCTGGCATAAGGATTGCAAAGAAACATTCTCAGATGCCTCATGGAATAAGCTTTGGCCATCCCCGCCACTGAATTCAAAAACAATGGCTATGAAATTACAGTCCTTCAAAATATTACTGCACTGGTATCTTACTCCTCTCAAACTGGCTCGTATAAACCCAACCTACAGCCCAAAGTGCTGGAAAAATTGTGGGGATATTGGTAACTACCTCCACTGTTGAATCTTTTGCCCTAAAGTTTTCCCTTTCTGGGAGGCAGTTCTGTCTCAAATTAAATCCATCACCAATATAAACATCCTCCTCACACCGGAATGCTTATTTTTGAACAGATGGGCTGATCAGTGCTCTGCACCTTCATCGATAGAAAGGGTCTCTTTATTACTTTTTGTGGCTAAAACTGTCATTGCCACACAATGGAAAATGACAATGACACCCACTCTCTCACAATGGCATAAAAAGATGTGGGATTTATATATTATGGCTAAACTCTTGGACAATCTTACACGATTTGATAAAATACCTGCCCCTCCCATGCAGAGGTTTGCCCAAAACCTAGAGCATCATCCCTGATGTCAGAAACATGATGACATCACTCCTGGGTTACGTCATTGTGCTGCTGCCACCAGAAGGGGGCTTCCTGGGGGTGGGGCTTTCCCACTGGCCAACTGGACCATGGCGGATTGAGTTCCCCTAAAATTCGGGGATCCCCTGGGCCCCGCTGGGGGAACAGCAACCCTACCCCACTTCTTCTGAGAGCCATTTTGTTGTTGTGCCTACTAGTGGCAGAATTCCAATCTCCCCTGGGCTCAAAAATGTGGCAGATCCATGGTTTAAGCATTCACCACAACCCCCCCCCCCCGAAATGCTGTACCTTTTGGAAAAGTGAATAGCTCAAAATAAGACTTCCAGCTCTCCTGAAGCAATGCTGACGTTTTAGCCAAGAGTACCCAGGCCTTGGCCTGACATTATATCATCGAGAGCTGCTTTGAAACAAATCAAGCTGTGTTTTAGCCAATCTGGAAACAAGCCAGTTTAGCTGTAGCCTGGAGGAAAAGAACAGAATGACAAGTCTGGGAACCTGCCATAACGTCTTTCCCTCCCCAAATGGCTGGCATTACCCATAGATATTTCCAGTTGAGATGCTTCAAACTTGCTGAAAAGCAGCCATCTTAAGAGTCTTTATGCTTATTGGAACCAGAAAGCATGTAAAACAACAAGATTACCTCTTAACTAGTAATTTATCTTGTGTGAAGGAAAATACTGCCATCGCAGCCTGGATTAAATAGTGTTATGACGTTGGTAGTGATGGTACCTAACTGCTCTTTTTTGAGGAATTAATTTACAGTTTTGTTAAAAAAAAATAAGTCGTAGTCTGGCAGGTCGCAGCATTTTCCACAGAAGCCATCTTTTTTAAAAACAAGAAACCTTATCTTTGCTCTCTTTGCAAAAGTAAGAGATGTCTCGCCACCCTGTTCAGAAGAGGGGCTCTGTCTTCGTGGCAGAGAATCTGCTCGGCACGCAGAGGGTCCCAGGCTGAATCCCTGGCCTCTCCAGCGAAGGGGATCTGCTTGTGGGTGATGGGAAAGACCTCAATCCCTGGCATCTTCAGTTAAAGGACTGGGAGCAGGTGATGTGAAAGACCTCTGCCTGAGACCTTGGAGAGGTGCTGCCAGTCTGAGTAGACAATACTGACCTTGATGCCCCAAGGGTTGGATTTGGGATAAGGCAGCTCCCTGTTTGTTCATGCATGAAGCTCTGGTTTAGGGGAAGGGCTGTGGTTGAGTGGTAGAACATCTGCTAGGCATGCAGAAGATTCTCCAGGGTTAGATGATGTGAAAGATCTCCACCTGAGACTGAGCAGAGCTGCTGCCAGACTGAGTAGGCAATGGTCTGGTTCAGTATAAGGCAGATTCATGTGTACCCGTGTATCTGAGCTTATGAAGGAGGCAAATTGTGCTTAGCAACTTCAAAGGGTGCCGTTGTGTGCTTAACAGTTTGCAGATTTCAAATGACCCTGTCAGCACTCCATTTGTGGATCAAATCCATTCCACACCAATTTGGCAGAGTGCATATCCCCTGACTCTGTGGCTGCTGGCTCTCCAGAGTTGAAAAGTCATTGCGTAGCTCTCCTCTTAATCAAGCAAGAAAATACTTCTGACTATGATTACGTCGTCTCCATTGTTCGACATGCTTTCTGGCCTTAATAAGCATCAATAATCTAAGATGGCTGCTGTCCAGCAGGTTTTTAAACATCTCAACTGGAAATTTTAAAGGGTATTTTCAACCATTTGGGGGGGGGAGTTATGGCAGCTCCCCAGACTTGCGTCATTCTGTTTTCCCCTCTTGGTCCCAGCCCAGCAGGGTTATTTACAAGTCACCAGAAGCCATTTTGTTTGTTTAAAAGGGGCCCAAATAAATTGACCTCCCCGTGACCCAGGAGACTTGAATATATCCACTTTGTTTCAGCAAAGCTGACTCCAGGTGGTGTTGGAGATTTCATGGAATTTCAGCTGATCTCCAGACTACAGAGATCAGTTTCCCCGGAGAAAATGGCCGCTTGGGAAGTACACGGCATGACACTATTTATTTATTTATTTACTTCATGCCCTCCTTTCTTCCTAGGACCCAAAGCAGATGACACAGGATGAATCAATACGATCAACCGAGTGGGACATCCAATAAACAGCATCATAGGATTTGACTGGTAGAATTCTGGAAACTGACTGGAGGCGAAACACAGCAGAAGTCTTACACGTAATACAGTCCACTAACGCAGCAATTACATTGTCAGAACTTAGTTACGGCAACAGATAGTGTGGAGTATGCACAGTCCCTAACCCTTTACCTCAGGTTGTCTTCTTGACCCATATTGTTACAAAGCAGCCCTATTCAAGCCCAGTTTGGTGTAGTGGTTAAGTGTGCGGACTCTAATCTGGGAGAACCAGGTTTGATTCCCCACTCCTCCACTTGCACCTGCTGGTGTGACCTTGGGTCAGTTACAAGTTCTTTCAGAGCTGTTCTCTCAGGGGCAGTTCTCAAGAGAGCTCTCTCAGCCCCACCTACCTCACAGGGTGTCTGTTGTGGGGAGGGGAAGGGAAAGGAGATTGTAAGCCGCTCTGAGGCTCCTTCAGGGAGTGAAGGGTGGAGTATAAATCCAGTCTCCTGCTGCTGCTGCTCCTCCTCCTCCTTCTCTTGAATAAGTCAGTTTTGCAAAGTTTGCAGAAAGCCAGGAAAGTGGGACTCCGTAAGGAATTATAACTTGCTGAGGTTCTCCTCCCCTCCTCAAACTTAAACTTCCCTAAGCTCCACCTCCAAATCTCCAGGTCCATCAGTGGCTATTAGCCACAAGGTATAGGTAGGAATTATTGGTCTGGGGCAAGTGATGCTCTGTATTCTTGGTGTTTTTTGGGGGGAAACAGTGGGAGGGCTTCTAGTGTCCTGGCCCCACTGGTGGACCTCCTGATGGCAGCTGGTATTTTTGTTGGACTGGATGAGCCATTGGCCTGATCCAACATTGGCTTCTCTTATGTTCTTATGTTCCCCAACTTTTCCATGCTTAGAAGCTGTTCATGGAGCCCCAACCAGATGTTACTTAACCCTATGGGTAAAGTATACATATGAATACTGCTATCCGTGTTTTGAATGCATTACTATCTGATTAGCAGAGGGCACATGCCTAGGGCATATTGGCTAGAGTGCCAGACAAAAGAAGAAGAAGAAGAAGAAGAAGAGGAGGAGGAGGAGGAGGAGGAGGAGGAGGAGGAGGAGGAGGAGGAGGAGATTGGATTTATACCCCGCCCTTCACTCAGAGTCTCAGAGCAGCTTACAAACTCCTTTCCCTTCCCGTCCCCACGACAGACACCTTGTGAGGCCCGCTGACTCTCTTTCAACTGAATCCACTTCAAAGAATTGGTGTTGTAAGAAAATGGAAAAGAGGAGAATGGTGTTCAACACTGCTTGGTGTCCCCACTGGGGAGAAAAGTGGGTATAAAGAGAGCTCTTTTTGTATTCTGGTAAACTTTTCCCTTTTCTTCATGCCTTTTTGATTGGATCTATCCAATGATGTATTCATCAAATAATTAAAATCGCCTCCTAAAATGATAGAGCCTCTTTGGAAATAGTGTAGTTCCTGAAGAGTATTTTTAAGAAAACCCAACTGACCTTGGTTAGATGCATAAATAGATGCCAGCGTTGTTTGAGAACCAGTAAGAATGCCACGGAAAAAAATATAACAACCTCGGGCATCAATATTAGAGGCTTCAAATTGGAATCTAATATTTTTAGAGAGAATAATTGACACTCCTCTAGCTTTAGAGGTTCCATACGCTACGTATGGAGTTGAAAACCAGTTAGAATTAAAAAACTTTTGACTTCCGGTCGGGGAAAATGGCGAATTGACACACTTTGCGAGTTGTGCAGAGTGTACTGCGGCATCTGACGACAGCCTGGGCTCTATTTGGCCCAGCGCAGCACTCTCCAGGCGGGGGAGTGGCAAGCACGCAGCGAAGCCTGAGGGGGGTTGAGATCGGTGTGGATAAGCTTCGGAGGAAGCTTGTTTACACTTTGATCTCCCTCCGTGAAGAGGGCAGTTGCAAATCAACTCTACAGATGCCAGCCGGGCTGAGAATTCAGCATAAATTCGCCATCTACCGATCTCTTCATCATCTGATTAACATCGTTTACGGAAGAAGCACCGCGAAACCCCGAAACTACAAGCAAGGTAACAAATATACGATTAAGCGCTTACCGGTTTAAAGAAGACTGTGATAAACGTACGGATAAGCGTTGAAACGCTTAAGGAACTATTCCGCTTGAATTAAAAGTAAAAAGAAAGCTTTCCGTTAGAGAAAAAGGCTGAAAAGAGACTTTGTTTTGCATTCCTGTGGTTATTCAAGTCTAAACGCTACGTAGTAGAAACGAAACTAACTGTGACTCTGTGATACAGGAAGTGGGCTAGAGTGGAGGTTTTCAGAGGCTGTTGTGTTTGAAGCGGATGGACATTTTATTATGTGACACCACCTTTACCGGAAGTTGGATTATAGAGACGGACAGGAGAACAGGAAGTTTGGAAGAAGCCTACTCTAGCCGGAAAATCATAGAGAAATTGCGCCCGACATTTTGGGGAGGACCAAAATTTAAAACGTTATTTTCAGGCCGAAAAAGTGTTTAAACAAGTTTTAAAGGTGGCGATTTGGCTTGAAGACTGCTAATATAAAGACTAACTAACATTGAAGTGGCCTCCAAGACGGATTTGCGAACAAGACCTAGAGCTGCTTCATCACCCAGCCCGAGAATGACTGCAAAGGAAAAAAAAGAGTGGCAAGCAGCTATGGAGGCGATGGAAAAACGGATGACTGAAAATCTTGGAAAACAAATAGAATCACAGTTGCAACAACAATTGGAGCAAATAGAGCAAGTGCAAATTCAAGTACAGAAAAAAATATGGAAGAATTGAAGGAACTGGTACTTGCAGAAGTCTCAGGGATTAAGAAAGATACAGAAGAACTCAAAAAGGAAGTCAAAAGTCTGGTGACAAAATCTGAAGATATGGAACAAAGAGTTAAAAAACCCTGTCAGAAAATGCAAGGCTGGAGACCATAATGGATTATAGGGCTACTCAGAATCATTTGAGATTGAGAGGGATAGAAGAAGAGGAGGATCAAGATCTACGGGCTCTAGTAATTAAGACATTGACAACTTACATAGGGGAAGACGAAGGAGATTTGGATGCAGACTTTGACTTGATTTACAGAGTAAATTCAGCCTATGCCAAAAGAAAGCAATTACCTAGAGATGTAATTGTTCAATTTGTGACAACAAAGATGAAGGAAGATGTTTTCAAGAAACAATTTACACAACCGTTGGAAATTAATGGAAAGAAAATAATAATTTTGAGGGAAATTCCGAGATCGATTCTACAAGACAGAAAGAAATTCAAGAAATTGACAGACAGATTAAAAGAAATGAATATCAGGTTCAGATGGGAGATTCCATATGGACTTACATTTATGTACAACTCGGTGAGATCAACTCTTAAAACAGAAGGAGATTTATATAGATTTAAAGCGAGCAATTTGGACGACTTTAAAGATATTTAATTCAACGCCATTATGGATTACAAATTTTTATCTTGGAACGTAAATGGACTAAATTCACCAGGTAAAAGAAGACTGGTGAATCATTGGCTGGAAAAACAAAAATGTAATATAATTTGTCTACAAGAAACACACATAAGAAAACAAGATGATAAGTATTTGACTAATAAAAAATTGGGAGAAGAATTTCATTCTTCAGCATTTAACAAGAAAAAAGGAACAGTGATTTATATTTCAAAAGATTTGGATCCTAAACAAATTTTTTCCGACAAAGAAGGGAGATATGTAGGCGTGGAAATCTTTATGGACAGGAAAAAGACATTGCTTGTTAATATATATGCACCCAATGGTGCAAAAGAGACTTTTTTTAATGATTTGGCTAAAGAATTGGAGTGTTTGAACTATGACCAAATTGTCCTGGCGGGAGACTTTAATGGTACAGTGAACAACACATTGGATAGAAAGTCCAAAGCAAGTGCTGAAATGGCTGGAAAGTTACCAAAAAATTTTTTTCAATTGATGAAGCAAGAGAAATTAGAAGATGTTTGGAGGAAGTGGAATCCTAAGGTTAAGGACTATACGTTTTATTCGAATAGACATAATTCCTTTTCTCGAATTGACATGATTTGGATGTCAGAGGAGATGGCGCAGAAAACTTATAAAATACAAATTTTACCGAAAACTAATTCTGATCATAATCCCCTACTTTGGATATCTAAAGCAAAACCTAAACAGTTATTTTGGAGAATTAATGAAGATTTATTGGATCAAAAACAAATTAATGAAATTTTAAAAAGGAAACGAAAAGTTTTTTTGAATTGAATTTGAATAAAGGAACGGATATACAAGTGGTATGGGATACATATAAAGCAGTAATGAGAGGTATGCTTATCTCTCTGAACTCCAAAGACAAAAAGCAAAAGATTCAGCAGCAGAAAGATCTTCATGAAAAAATTCGACAAAAAGAAAGGGAATTAAAAAAAAGACCAGGGAAGAAGAAGATTATTAAGGAAATCCACTTCTTGCAAGACCAGTTGAATGTTCTTTTAAACAGAGAATTATATTGGAATCTGAAAAAAATTACAGCAAAAAGCATTTGAGGGTGCAAACAAACCAGGAAAGTTTTTAGCATGGCAATTGAAAAATAGAAAAGAAAGAAACTTTATATCTAAGATTGTTGAAGATGGAAAGGATGTGATGAATCTGAATGGTATAAAAAGAGCTTTTTTTAAATATTACGCCAAATTATTTCAAAAGAAAGGAATTGACCAACAGAGAATTAAGAAATATTTGGAGAAAATTGAAGTTCCAGAGCTGGGAAAACAAATTAAGGAATTACTAAATGGTTTAGTAACGAAAGAAGAAGTGACAATGGCGATAGAGGATGCAAAGTTGGGCAAAGCTCCAGGACCAGACGGCTTTACAGCAAAATTCTATAAGAAATTTAAAGAGGAGCTAACCCCTATTTTAGTACTTCTGTCGAATGAGATAAGACAGACTAAACGGATCCCAGATACATGGAAAGAAGCAAATATTTCATTGATACCTAAAGAAGGTTTGGATTTGACTCAAGTAAAGAACTATAGGCCAATTTCGCTATTAAATAATGATTACAAATTATTTGCAAAAATACTTTCTGAGAGACTGAAAAAGTATTTGAAAGATACAATAGCGGAAGAACAAGCTGGATTTTTACCAAATAGACAAATCAGAGACAATTTGAGAGTGGTGATAGATGCAATTGAATATTATGATAAGCATCCTGAAAAAGAAGTAGGATTCCTCTTCTTAGATGCGGAAAAAGCTTTTGACAATTTAAATTGGGAATTTATGCTACAAGTTATTGAAAAAATGGATATTGGACAGTCTTTCTTAAACATGATTGTGGCAATATATTCAGAACAAAAAGCGGCTTTGAATATAAATAAAGAAAGGACGGACTTCTTCCGAGTCCAAAAGGGAATGCGTCAAGGTTGCCCATTATCTCCGTTGCTGTTTATTTGGATATTGGAAATATTATTGACAGCGATAAGGAAAGACAATAGTATTGAAGGACTTACAGTGAAAGGCTTTGCCTACAAGTACAGGGCATTTGCAGATGACGTAATGTTTATGATTCAAGACCCAATTGAGAAAATACCACAATTGATGGAAAAAATTGAAGAGTTTGGGTCAGTTGCGGGATTTTATGTTAATAAAAGCAAAACCAAAGTGATGTGTAAAAACATGACGAAACAAAGACAAACAGAATTGCAAGAGAAAATTCAATGTGAAGTGGTCACAAAGACTAAATATCTTGGAATTGAATTAACTATGAAAAATATTGACTTGTTTAAAAACAATTATGAAAAGGTGTGGCATAAGATTCAACAAGATATGAAGAAATGGGACACCTTGAATTTATCACTGATGGGAAGAATCGCAACTGTAAAAATGAATGTTTTACCACGTTTGATGTTTTTGTTTCAGACTATTCCAATATTAAAACAAAGGAAGGTATTGGATATGTGGCAGAAAGAACTATCTAAATTCGTATGGGCAGGAAGAAAGCCAAGGATTAAAATGAAAATTTTATGTGATTCAAAAGAGAGAGGAGGCTTACAATTACCGAATTTAAGACTGTATTATGATGCCGTCTGTTTAACATGGTTGCAACAGTGGATTAACTTGGACAATAAGAAGTTATTGGCCCTGGAAGGACATGACAATAAATTCGGATGGCATGCATATTTATGGTATGGAAAAGAAAAAGTGGATAAATTTTTTAAACACCACTTTGTAAGACAATCACTGTTCGAGACATGGACGAGATATAGAAAATTCTTCTCAGAAGAAAGACCACTTTGGATTGTACCAGCGGAAGTAATTAATCCATATTCAAGAAACCAAGGACTAGATTGGCTACCTTATAAAAATCTTTTAAAATCTGAAGGGAAAAATTTTGTGTTAAAAGATAGATTTGATGTTGAATTTGAATATGATTGGTTGAAGTATAGACAGATTTATGATCTATTTAAGACCGATAAAAGAGAACATGGTTTTAGAGCAAAGAATATAGAAATTGAAACTGTATGGCTTGAAAAAGATAAAAAAATGATTTCTAAACTGTACAAGGTGTTATTGAAATGGTATACTGAGGATGAAGTTGTAAAGGAGCAAATGATAAAATGGGCTGTAAATGTTAATAATGAGATATTAATGACATCTTGGGAATATTTGTGGAAAAAATCAATGAAAATTTCAACGTGTGTAAATGTTAAAGAGAATTGTTATAAAATGATGTACAGATGGTATATGACGCCTAAAAAAATTGCTATTATAAATGAAAGTATGTCCAACAAATGTTGGAAATGTAAAAAACATGAGGGGTCTTTTTACCATATGTGGTGGACATGCGATAAGGCAGTAAAGTATTGGACAGAG
>JAPDNY010000602.1:0-30786 GCA_029375565.1 Gekko gecko
ACGATAGATAGAACGATAGATAGAACGATAGATAGAACGATAGAACGATAGAACGATAGAACGATAGATAGATAGATAGATAGATAGATAGATAGATAGATAGATAGATAGATAGATAGATAGATAGATAGATAGATAGATAGATGGATCGATAGATGGATCGATAGATGGATCGATAGATGGATCGATAGATGGATCGATAGATGGATCGATGGATAGATAGATAGATAGATAGATAGATAGATAGATAGATAGATAGATAGATAGATAGATAGATAGATAGTCGGACAGACGGATGGATGATAGACAGACAGACGGATGGATGATAGACAGACAGACGGACGGATGATAGACAGAAAAACAGAATGCTTTCATGTAAAGTACTCAAAATTGTTCTGCTCACAGTGGGTCAGTGGCTCAGAGGTAGAGCCTCTGCTTGGCATACAGAAGGTCCCAGGTTCAATACCTGGGATTGCCTATTAAAAGGACCAGGAAGCAGGTGATGCGAAAGACCTCTGCCTGCTGAGACCCTGGAGAGCAGCTGCCAATCTGAGTAGACAGGACTGATCTTGATGGGTCACGGACCATGCAGAAGATTCAATCCCCAACACCTCCATTAAAAAGGATCAGAAGATGGAATTGATTTAACTATGAAAAATATTGACTTGTTTAAAAATAATTATGAAAAGGTGTGGCATAAGATTCAGCAAGATATGAAGAAATGGGATACTTTGAATTTATCATTGATGGCAAGAATCGCGACTGTAAAAATGAATATCTTGCCGCGTTTGATGTTTTTGTTTCAGACTATTCCAATACTAAAACAAAGGAAAATACTGGATTCGTGGCAGAAAGAATTATCCAAATTTGTATGGGCAGGAAGAAAGCCAAGGATTAAAATGAAAATTTTATGTGATGCAAGAGAGAGGAGGCTTACAACTACCAAATTTAAGACTGTATTATGATGCCGTCTGTTTAACATGGTTGCAACAGTGGATTAATTTGGAGAATAAGAAGTTATTGGCTCTTGAAGGACATGATAATAAATTCGGATGGCATGCATATTTATGGTATGGAAAAGTAAAAATGGATAAATTTTTTAAACACCACTTTGTAAGACAATCACTGTTCGAGACATGGACGAGATATAGAAAATTCTTCTCAGAAGAAAGACCACTTTGGATTGTACCAGCTGAAGTGATTAATCCATATTCAAGAAACCAAGGACTAGACTGGCTACCTTACAAAAATCTTTTAAAATCTGAAGGGAAAAATTTTGTGTTAAAAGATAGATTTGATGTTGAATTTGAATATGATTGGTTGAAGTATAGACAGATTTATGACTTATTTAAGACCGATAAAAGAGAACATGGTTTTAGAGAAAAGAATATTGAAATTGAAACTGTATGGCTTGAGAAAGATAAAAAAATGATTTCTAAACTCTACAAGGTGTTATTGAAATGGTATACTGAGGATGAAGTTGTAAAGGAGCAAATGATAAAATGGGCAGTAAATGTTAATAATGAGATATTAATGACATCTTGGGAATATTTGTGGAAAAAATCAATGAAAATTTCAACGTGCGTAAATGTTAAAGAGAATTGTTATAAAATGATGTATAGATGGTATATGACGCCTAAAAAAATTGCTATTATAAATGAAAGTATGTCCAACAAATGTTGGAAATGTAAAAAACATGAGGGGTCTTTTTACCATATGTGGTGGACATGTGATAAAGCAGTAAAGTATTGGACAGAGATCCACAATGAGATACAAAAAATTTTGAATTGTACTTTTAAGAAAGACCCACAGATGTTATTGTTAGGTCTTAAAATGGAAGAAATAAATGTAGCCAAGAGAACATTATTATGGTACTTGACTACAGCAGCAAGACTGACTTTTGCTCAATGTTGGAAACAAGATAAAGTACCTGAAACATGGGAATGGATTAAAAAGACGTTGTTCTTAGCAGAAATGGATAAATTAACAAGAAAATTAAACAACGAAGAAGATGAAACTTTTTTTGAAGACTGGAAAGACTTTCAAAAATACTTGTTGAAAAATTGGGACATTAAGCGTGGTTTGGTTTGTTTTGATAGTTATTAAGTGGAAAATGAAATAGAATTAGATTTTTGAATTGTTACCGTTTGATAGAGAAAATAAGTTTAGAAATAATTGTAACAGAATAAGAGAGATATTAATGGGGTTGGAGCGGTGCGGGAAGTCTTGTTTGGGGGGGGGGAGAAAAATTAGAGAAATGGGTATGTAGGTGGATTGAAAATGTTTGAACGTGTGATATATCCAATAATAAATTGTATTTACAAAAAAAAAAAAAAAAAATAAAAAATAAAAAGGATCAGAAGAAGAGATTGGATTTATACTCTGCCCTTCACTACCCGAAGGAGTCTCAGAGCGGTTTACAAACTCCTTTCCCTTCCCCTCCCCTCGACAGACACCCTGTGAGGTAGGCGGGGCCGAGAGAGCTCTTTCAAGGACTGCCCTTGAGAGAACAGCTCTGAGAGAACCTGTGACTGGCCCAAGGTCACACCAGCTGCCTGCCTGTGGAGAAGTGGGGAAATCAAACCCGGATCTCCCAGATTAGAGTCCACGCTCCTAACCACGACCCCAAACTGGCAGGAGGTGGCGTGAAGGACCTCCATCTGAGAACCCCTGGGGGAACCGCTGCCCATCTGAATGGACAGTACTGAATGGACTGATGTATAAGGCAGCTTTATATATTTATGCATTCCATGTCCCTCTTCATTTAAGACATCCAGATCGGGTCAGACACTTTGTTCTGTACCACCTTTTGTATTCATGACATAATTTCGAAGGACGCTTAGAAAGCTTATTAGCTTCAAGGCCCCCCCCCTTTATTACTGCCTCGTTTTATAATCTTCCGGAGACGGAGAGCGTGTGAGCAGCGTCAGAGCGGCCCCCCCTCCCCTCCCCCGTTTCATGTGAGAGTTGATTTCTGATTTCCATATTAATAAAATGCAGCTTTACCTTTTATTTGGCCATAATCCGTTCAACAACAGGGGAGAGGAGATTATACTGAAGAGGTTAGAAAAGCAATTAAGCGCGGCGTGCGGGAACTTAAAGGGCCGGAGGGGTGGAGGAAAGGAAAAAAAAACATGAAATCAAGCGACCGAGTATTGAATGTTGGCTGTGCTGGAGGGTTGCCAGCCTCCAGGTGGGGCCTGGAGCTCTCCTGTTTTTACAACTGATCTCCAGCTGACAGAGACCAGCTCCCCTGGAGAAAATGGCTGCTTTGAAGGGTGAACTCTATGGAGAGAAGAGAGGAGAAGAGATTGGATTTATATCCTACCCTTCACTTGGAGTCCCAGAGCGGCTTACAGACTCCTTTCCCTTCCTCTCCCCACAACAGACACCCTGTGAGGGAGGTGAGGCTGAGAGAGCTCTGACAGAAACTGCTCTTTTTTCAAGAACAGCTCTGAGAGAACTATGGCTTGCCCAAGGTCATCCAGCAGCTGCGAGTGGAGGAGTGGGGAATCAAACCTGGTTCTCCCAGATTAGAGTCCGCACATTTAACCGCTACATCAAACTGGCTCTAACACCAAACATGGCATCGTACCATGTGGAGGTCCCAAAATCCGCCCGCTCCCAGATCCATCCCGGATCCACCTCCAACGTTCTCCAGGTATTTTCCAACCCAGCATGGGCAACCCTACTGTGCTGTGGGAACAGAAGGTAGGAAACTCATGAATGCATAGCTGGGAGACGGGAGAACCGTTGTAGCTCATGGAAGGGAGCTTCTGATGCCCTCAACTTATTCACTTCCTGAACCTCTGAAAGGCCTTTCTGCAGCTCTTTCAGCATTGGAATCATTCTCTGAATAGGAACTAAAGGTCACCGCCACATTCAGAGGCAGTCAACCCCCGAATCCCAGTGCCAGGAAGCAACATCAGGGGAAGGTTATATAAGTGGACAGAAAATTATCTTGGAAGTTTGGCCTCGCAACTCTCTGAAAGTAAATATTTAAACTTACTTAGGTGCATTAGAGCAAGATTTGAGGATAATGTGTCAAACTAAACCAGAGTCTAGAGACTATAAGCTCCAATGTATGTTTATTGTGGTATGTTATTTTTTGATTTATGTTCTTCTCTTTGGCCTTGTTCCTATTTCTATTTCTGAAACTAAAAAAATTGTCTATAAAAAGGGGGGGGAAGGCCTCTACACCCTGTTGTTGGCCCTCCTGGGGAACTGACTAGCCACTGTGTGAGACAGGATACTGGACCAGGTGGACCACTGGTTGGATCTAGCAGGGCTCTTCTTATATTCTTACTAGGGAGAAGACCTCGGGCTCTCTGCCCTGTTGTTGGCCCTCCAGAGGAACTGGCTGGCCCCTGTGTGAGACGGGAGGCTGGACTGGATGGGCCCTCCCTGGTCTGACCCAGCAGGGCTCTTCTGGGGTTCTTATCTGGGGAAAGGCCTCGGCCTCTATGCCCTGTTGCTGGTCCTCCAGAGGAACTGCCTGGCCACTGTGTGAGACGGGAGGCTGGACTAGATGGACCCTCCCTGTTCTGATCCAGCAGGGCTCTCCTGAGGTTCTTATCTGGGGAAGGCCTCGGCCTCTATGCCCTGTTGCTGGCCCTCCAGAGGAACTGCCTGGCCACTGTGTGAGACGGGAGGCTGGACTAGAGGGACCCTCCCTGTTCTGATCCAGCAGGGCTCTCCTGAGGTTCTTCTCAGGGTAAGGCCTCGGCCTCTCTGCCCTGTTGCTGGTCCTTCAGAGGAACTGGCTGGCGCCTGTGTGAGACAGGAGGCTGGACTAGATGGACCCTCCCTGGTCTGACCTAGCAGGGCTCTTCTGAGGTTCTTATCTGGGGAAGGCCTCGGCCTCTCTGCTCTGTTGTTGGCTGTCCAGAGGAACTGGCTGGCCACAGTATGAGACAGGAGGCTGGACTAGATGGACCCTCCCTGGTCTGACCCAGCAGGGCTCTCCTGAGGTTCTTATCAGGAGAAGGCCTCGGCCTCCCTGCCCTGTTGTTGGCCCTCCAGAGGAACTGGCTGGCCCCTGTGTGAGACGGGAGGCTGGACTAGATGGACCCTCCCTGGTCTGACCCAGCAGGGCTCTTCTGAGGTTCTTCTCAGGGGAAGGCCTCGGCCTCCCTGCCCTGTTGTTGGCCCTCCAGAGGAACTGGCTGGCCCCTGTGTGAGACGGGAGGCTGGACTAGATGGACCCTCCCTGGTCTGACCCAGCAGGGCTCTTCCGATGTTCTTCTCAGGGGAAGGCCTCGGCCTCCCTGCCCTGTTGTTGGCCCTCCAGAGGGACTGGCTGGCCCCTGTGTGAGACGGGAGGCTGGACTAGATGGACCCTCACTGGCCTGACCCAGCAGGGCTCTTCTGAGGTTCTTATCAGGGGAAGGCCTCGGCCTCTGTGCCCTGTTGCTGGCCCTCCAGAGGAACTGGCTGGCCCCTGTGTGAGACATGAGGCTGGACTAGATGGACCCTCCCTGGTCTGACCCAGCAGGGCTCTCCTGAGGTTCTTATCAGGGGAAGGCCTCGGCCTCTGTGCCCTGTTGCTGGCCCTCCAGAGGAACTGGCTGGCCACTGTGTGAGACGGGAGGCTGGACTGGATGGACCCTCCCTGGTCTCCCTGCCCTGTTGTTGGCTCTCCAGAGGGACTGGCTGGCCACTGTGTGAGGTAGGATGCTAGACCACTGGTCTCATCCGGCAGGGCTCTTCTGACGTACCCTTCAGACATTGCGCTTGCTGTAGCATTTTGAGAAATGGGTGCACTGAAGAGTGAAAAGGAGAACCACAGCCTTAAAATTCCAGATGCATGGGTATGTTTTCCCCAATGAATGACTCTGCAGTCTCTTTACTTGCCTTTACTTTCTGAGCCTTAAGTGACAATCTTGCGATTACAAATAGAGTGGTTCTATGAGAACAGTGTTCATGGGTAAAACCTGAGATCTTCCTTGTAGTCTTCTGCTCATGCCGTGCTCTGTATCATGAACAAAGAAATAGAGGACTTCCCAGCAAAGTGTGTAAATAAAGAAAAAGGTGTGGAACGTGTCTCTAAAGAAGGCAAAAAGCCTATTATGCTATGAAGCAATCCTTATATATAAAAGGATTTTCGTCATACCTTATATGGTGAAAATGCGCGCCGGAATCAGTTGGCTGAGGGACCTGTCAGTCAGAGACAGGGTCCCTTGCCACTGGCTGCCTTGCTTGCCTGCGTTGCTGCCATTGGCCCGCCAGCTGCCGCTCAAGACTGCTGGTGTGCCATTGGCTGGGAGGCGGGAGGCGAACGCTGCGAGCGAACACCGCCACCAGGAGCCAGGGAAGGGAGGCTGCGATGCCAGCCGACGGTGCTGGCCGGGGAGCGAGGCAGGGCCAGTGCCAGGGGGACGTTGCAGCCCCGGAGAGACGGAGTCTCAGCGAGAGGGACAGCGGAGGCTGGGGACGGCGGGTGAGCTCCTTCCCCAATGGCCGCCAGATACGCCTGCCTCCAGCACCTTCTTCGCGGGAAGGGGGCCTGTCTAGCGCCCGTTGTCTCGGTTCCCACAACGGGCTTCCCTTCCTAGTTTAAGTAATAAAGGAATGTGAATTACAACATGCAAGGAATACAAAATAGAGTAAATATGCAATACGAAATACTGAACGAATGTGCGAGGAAGATCCCGGGCATTAGCTTCGTTTCGCGTGTCTTCTTCTTCACCGACGTCTTTATACAAATGCGCTTGTTGTGTTTTCTGTGTTTCCAGACAGTCAGAACTCAATATTATTCTTAACAGAGTATAAATCTTCGGACGGGCAACCAGTCACAGCTTTTAGACGGATCAGTCTTTAACCTTGCGTGTTGTAATTCGCATTTATTTATTACTTACATTGTTTCATAGCATAATAGGCTTTTTGCCTTCTTTGGCGTCACATTCCACACCTTTTTCTTTTTTTACGTGCTCTGCGTCACGGCCAGCGTGTTTAGGACAGGAGTGTAAATTGGACTGGGACACCTGCGCGTTGTAAGACTTTAGCTGACTTGTGAGTCCAGCATTCTAATTTAGTTTCACAAGTGGGGCTTGAATTTTGCTCACAGGATCGTTTGCGATTCTATGAATTTGCAGGAGCCGGGAAGGAAATGCAAAAGCTAATAGAATCATAGAATCATAGAATGTTAGAGTTGGAAGGGACCTTGCAGGTCATCTAGTCCAACCCCCTGCTCTCTGCAGGAGCAGAGCCGAAAGACAGCCCTACAACATACCCAAAAGATGGTCATCCAGCCTCCGCTTGAAAACGTCCAGTGAAGGTGCATCCACCATCTCCTGTGGCAGTCTGTTCCACTGCTCAGCCATTCTTACAGTCAGGAAGTTTCTCCTGATATTGAACCCGTATCGACTCCAATGTAATTTCCACCCAGTAGATCTGGTCTTGCAATCCGGAGCAAGAGAGAATAGATCTGCTCCAGCTTCTACGTGACAGCCCTTCAAATACTTGAAGACTGCCATCATGTCCCCTCTAAGCCTTCCCTTTCTCAGGCTAAACAAACCCAACTCCTTCAGCCTTTCCTCGTAAGGCTGGTTGGCTCAGACTGAGTCGGTTGAAACTAAACCCGGCAAAGACAGAGGTCCTGGGCCTAAGTCGGACTGATTCTGGGTTGGGACTCCCTCTCCCGACCTTTGATGGGGCGCCTTTGGTGCCAGCGTCAGGGGTTAGGAGATTGGGCGTGCTCCTGAACTCCTCTTTAACGATGGAGGCCCAGGTAGCAGCCACTGCCAAGTCGGCCTTTTATCATCTTCGGCTGGCACAGCAGTTGGTTCCCTTCCTTGACCATGATGACCTCGCTACAGTGATCCATGCAACGGTCACCTCAAGGCTGGACTACTGTTACGCTCTCTACTTGGGGCTGCCTTTGTCGCAAATCCAGAAGCTGCAGTTAGTGCAGAATGCAGCAGCCAGGCTGTTGACGGCTCTCCCTAGGCGGGACCACGTCCGGCCCGTGCTGAAGGCACTGCACTGGCTGCCGATAGCGTACCGCAGGGGTCTTTTCGGGGGGGAGCGCACCGGAGCGCAGCTCCGGGAGCTCAGGAGCCAAGCCCCGCCCCCAGCCGGCGTCCCGGAGAGTCTTTCAGGCAGCCGAATGTCAATTTCAGCTCCATTATATCCTATGGGCCATTGAAGTCAAAGGTGAAAACATAGGGTATATTCTAGGGGCTGGAGGGGAGGGGGTTTGAGGGAGAGGCTCAAAACTCACAGGATAGCTGATGGAGCCTCTCCCCAAGGTACCCACCAAGTTTCAAGAACATTGGACCAGGGGGTCCAATTCTATGGGCCCCTAAACAGGTTGCCCCTATTCCCTCCATTGTTCTCCATTGTCCGCTTCAAAGTGCTGGTTCTTACCTTTAAAGCCCTTTATGGTCAGGGTCTGGCATATCTAAGGGACCGCCTTTCCCCATATGTTCCCCCAAGGGCACTACGGTCAGGGGGCCAATATCTTTTGACTACCCCAGGCCTCAGGGACATCAGATTCGCCGAGACTAGGGCCAGGGCCTTTTCGGTGGCGGCTCCTACCTGGTGGAATGAGCTCCCGGAGGAGATCCGGGCCCTGGGGGATCTGGCGCAGTTCCGCAGGGCCTGCAAGACGGAGCTCTTCCGCCAGGCTTTTGAATAGGGGCCGCCGCCGCTATTGTTCCATCAATGCACCATTGCCGGAAATTGGCAGAGATACCGTCTGGGTGCAAGCGGGCCCTGGGAAGAAGACTGGCTATCTACCGCTTTGGAACTTACGCCGTTGCTCTGGATCCACCGTGTCGGAACCCATCTCGGAACTGGGAATATCAGAGCACCAGCCATTTGTTGTACTATTGCTATGTCTTTATCGCGTTTTAATTGTTTTAGTTATGGCTTTGGCCCCAATTGTTAGCCGTCTTGAGCCTTACGCCGTTGGAACCCACCTTATCGGAACCCATCTTGGGACTGGGAATATCAGAGCACCAGCACTCTGTTGTACTATTGTTATGTTTTTATCGTGCTTTAATTGTTGCAATTATGGCTTTGGCCCCAATTGTTAGCCGCCCTGAGCCTTAGGGGAGGGCGGGATATAAATCAAATTATAAATAAATAAATAAATACTTGGATTCCAGCCCTCTCACCATCCTGGTTGCCCTCCTTTGGACACGCTTGAGCTTGTCAACGTCCTTCCTTAAGTGTGGTGCCCAAAACTGGACACTGTACTCCAGGTGAGGCCTGACTGTAGCAGAACAGAGCGGAACCAGCACCTCCCGTGATCTGGACACAAGGCTTCTGTTAATGCAGAATGGGAGAGAGAGAGAGAGAGAGAGAGAGAAAGAAAGAAAGAAAGATCCTAATTGCAGAAGTATGTTTCATGACCACTTCTGCCGTCTTGAGACGTGTGGCTGGATGAACCGGGAGATCCGGTTCCGGTTTCGACGAAGACGGACGCGGTCGGGACGAGCTCCTGAGCAACACCGCCTTTCACCCTACCCTCTGGGTTGAGGAGATTCCCTTGGGGGGTCCCAAAACACCCGTTATAAGCAACGAGGAAGTTGCTTTTGCAAGGAGCTTTTTTTCGGCGAGGGGAGCAAGCGGCGGCAAGCCCCTAAACCGAAAGTGCTTCAAGCAGAGGGCGGGGCACCACCCAGCTGAGCAGCTGGGTAAACGCCGAAGACCCGAGCCCTTGCAGGAAAGACTCCAACTAGAAGACCACTGCAAGCTGGTGCATGATAAAGGGAAATTGCCTAAGGTTTATAAATTCACGCTACTGAGCTTTACTTGTTCTTAGTACATCGAGGGTGTGGCATTGACTGAAGGAAAGACTGTGAAATAAGACGGAGCAGCGGCGGGTGAAAGTGAATCTACGGTCTTTCCATTCTTATTTCCTGACAATCCTTTATAAGCCACGTTTTTTTTCTTTTTTCTTTTTTTCTTTCTCCTGCCTATGGCCACCTGATTAACAGATTAATTACTTGGAAGATCTGACAGATGCATTAATTAATTGACTGATTAACTGATTGATACATTAATTGACTGATTGTTCCCCCGGAATGAACTGACTGAAGGAGCTGACTGTTCTTTTTTTTTCCCCTGGTTTGTTTGTTTGTTTTTGGTTTGTTCCCCCCACCCCCGGAATGAATTGACTGAAGGAGTAAAATGATCTGAGTGAAGGAGTGGAAGGTATTTGGAAAAGAGTTTGGAAAGTGTTTACCATACAAACTGAACTCCTATTAACAAAGCTGTACTGAGTACCTTATATAGCTGGATTAATTGATTGGAGGGGGATATATATATATATATATTGACTGTGACTATATATAAAAAAAAGGAAGGGGAAGAAGAGGACTCAAGACTTACCTCTGTTTGTTTATAATTGTAATTATGTGGTGGTTAGTGGTGGTTTATTGTGGTAGATGGTGAAACTGTAACTTTAAATTTTGGGTTGAAAGTAAAATAAGTTAAAGGTTGATTTGGGTGATTGTAATTGGTTTAAAAGGTCAAAGTGTGATATAAGGAAGAAAAGAAGATTGAAGAGGCAAGAAGAGAGAAGAACCAAGAAGAGGATTAGATTATATTATGTTATATTGCATGATTATATTGTGTTCAAGAGAAATTTGAGCTTTAGGATATATAGGATATATAGGATTAAGCATAGCAGATCTGGTTGTTTAGGGGGCCTCAGTGTGGTTTCAAGAGATAGAGGGAGGAGGAAATAGAATAAAACAGAAATGGACAAAATAGGCGGTGGCAGGCGCCTCCATATCTACCACGGCTATAAATATGTCACAGCTTACCTTAAAAGATCTTAATAATATGATTCAGGAGGCAGTAGCAGGAGCAGTAAGTGCGGCTTTGGAAAATGCAGTAGAGAAGGTAGTGACAAAAGCAATGGAACCGATACAAAAGAAATTGGAAGAACTCTCTAAATTAGATGAGCTTTCAAAACAAATGACAACGCAGACAGAAGAAATTAAAAAACAAATTTTGGAGAATAAGCAGGAAATAACTTCGTTGACAAATCTTACTAGTAAGATAGAATCCAGAATTGAGGAAGTGGATGAGCAAGTGCAAACAGTGAAGAGTAAGCAAGAATCTTTAGAAGATTCACTCATAAAACTTGAGATTGAAAAAGCGTCTTATATGTTAAGATTGCAAAATCTTCCAGAAAAAAATGAAGAAAATTTAAAACAAGAATTGAGCCAAGTATTAGCAGAATATATAGGAATGGAGGGGGGGACAGATATGGAACAAAGTATTGATTTAATTTACAGAGTCAACTCTGCATATGCTAAACGTAATAAAGTACCAAGAGAAGTTCACATAAAATTTGCTAGAAGGGAAATTAAGGAAAAAATATTTAAAACTTCACTTGACACTCCTCTTTGTATGCGAGATTCTGAAATTAAAATACTTAGAGAAACGCCATGGCGAGTAAGGGAAAAGAGACAAGATTACTACTCTTTGGTTAAAGTACTTCAACTAAACAATGTGCAATATAGGTGGTTATTACCAGAAGGGCTATTTTTTGTGTACAAAAGTAGAAGATATAAGATTAATTCGATTTTTAAGTTGGAAGAATTCATAGATAAAAACGGTGAAGATCTTGGATGGCAGGAAGAAGATCTAACAGATCCTGAAGAAGAATCACGGCAACAGGCAAAGGCTGAGAGAATGGAAGATAAACAGGAAAGAAGAAGAAAAAATAGACAAAGAAGAGAGATGTTTCCTTTTCGAATGAATACAAGATCAAAGCAGAGGGATAAGGAAACAACGAAACAAGATAAAAATAAAGATGAATAGAAAGAAGCTGAAATTAATCTCGATCAATGTAAATGGTTTGAACTCAGCACAAAAGAGATCAAGAGTGTTCCATCAATTACGAAAATTAGGGGTAGATGTGATAAGTCTCCAGGAGACACATATTAGGAAAGAAGAACAGCACTTTTTAGAGATCAAGAAGCTAGGAAAATCATTTATTGCTGCCGATGTTAAAAAGAAAAGGGGTGTGGTGATTTATGCTAAGGAATACTTGATGCCGGAGCTGATTTTTAGTTCTGATGACGGACGTAGTGTGATAATTCAAATACAAAAACAGAACAAAAAAATACTTATTGTAAACATTTATGCTCCAAATGAAAAGCAAGTTAAATTTTATAATGTGATTAAAGAAATAATTGCAAAACAAGTATTTGATGAGATTTGTCTAATGGGCGATTTTAATGCAGTCTTTGATAGAACAGTGGACAGGAAAAATTTAAATAACAGATATAAACAAGGAAATGAGCTTCCCAAATCATTTATGAAGACAGCAGAGGAATTTTGCCTGGTTGACGCATGGAGAACCAGAAATAGAGACAAAAAAGAGTTTACTTTTTATTCGAACAGGCACAAATCATGGTCCAGGTTAGACATGATTTGGGTATCAACAGGGATCCTTAAAGAAATTTGGGAAGTAGAAATTCTACCATCAACATTTGCAGACCGTAATCCTGTTATGTTAACTTTAATAGACACTCCAAGAAGACAAAGATGGTCCCTAAACACATTCTTACTTAAAGATAAAAAATTTGTAACTGAAACTAAAACAGAACTCCAGTTCTTTTTTAAGGAAAATATGCAAATGGGAGTTCCCATTGAGACAGTTTGGGACACATTTAAGGCCTATGTTAGGGGGTGGTTTATTAGGCAGAATGCATGGGTAAGGAAACAGCAAAATGAAAAATTGGAACAGATCCGAGAAACTATAAAAAGGGAAGAGGAAGAAATACAGAGACCAGGTTCAAAAATACAAATTATTAAGAATAAAATTAAAACTCTACAACATCACCTAAATTGTGTGTTATCGCAAGAAATAGCAAGGAAAATTAGCTTTGCAAGACAATTCTACTTTGAAAACGCTAACAAGCCCTCAAGGTGGCTAGCGTATAAGTTAAGAATAGAACGAGATAAAAAGACAATAAAGAGTCTTAAGAATGATGTGGGGGAAGAAAAGTGGTCCTTGAAAGAGTTAAAAATAGTGGCGGAACAGTTTTATAGGAAATTGTACCAATCTGAAGGAATACAGCAAGATAAAATAAATTTATTTTTTGAAAAAAATAAAGAAAGGAAATTTACTGAAGAACAAAAACAATTTATGAACGAGGCTATTTCCATGTGTGAAATAGTGGAAGCAATCAAGAGTCAAAAAATGGGAAAACGCCCGGACCAGATGGAATACCGGCGGAATTTTACAAGGTATACGAAGATGAAGTGATACTACCAATGAAAAGTGTGATAGACAATATTATGGATAAGGGCGTGATCCCACATTCTTGGAAGCAAACACATATTACTTTGATACATAAACAAGGAATACTTTACAATTATCACTACTTGGTAGAATAGCGACGGTGAAAATGAATGTTCTACCACGTGTAATATTCTTATTTCAAACAATACCTGTTTTAAGGGATCAAAGTTTCTTTAAAGAACTGGAAAAAATTGTAAAAGAATTTATATGGCAACAGAAAAGACCCAGGATAAAATTGAAATATCTACAAGACATAAAAGAAAGAGGAGGGCTCGCTCTACCAGATTGGGCTATATACTACAGGGCAGCTGCTATGTCATGGCTAAGGGATTGGGTGACTCTAGAGGATGTAAGAATGCTAAAACTTGAAGGACACGACCTAGCAATGGGATGGCATGCCTACATGTGGTATAATAAGGCCTCTGTACATAATTATTTTAAACAGCATACCATTAGAGGTGCATTATATAAAGTTTGGGAAGAGATTAAAAAGAAATACTATATAAAATACCCCCGGTGGATTTCACCCTTAGAGGCTTTTGTAAAACCCTCTCTTTATATTAAATATAAAAAATGGAGATACCAAGATTTTTTAGATACAGATGGAAATATGAGAATTGAGGATGTCCCAAACAAAGAGGGGATAGATATGACTTGGTGGGAAAAAAGTCAGTTAATATCAAGATGGACAATAGATAAAAGAACAGGGTTCTACAAAAATCAGACTGAATTGGATAAAATATGGCTGGGGGTTGAAGAGAAATTTATTAAAAGGGCATATAGTTTCTGGCTTGAATGGAACATGCAAGAGGAATGGATAAAACCTCCAATGATTGCGTGGGCTAGAGACATAGGACACAACTTAGAGTTAGAACAATGGGAAAAGGTCTGGAAAATAAATATTAAATACGTGAGGTCAACCGCGTTTAAAGAGAATATTGTTAAAATGTTCTACAGGTGGCATATTTCCCCAACAAGGCTAAATAAATATGATAATAAAATAGGGAAAAACTGCTGGAAATGTAAATTTATTGAGGGATCGTATTTTCATTTATGGTGGTCATGCAAGAAGGCAAGAAAGTATTGGGTAATGATAAAGGACATTTTGGAGGAGGTACTGGATAAAAAAATTATATTAATACCAGAATGCTTTCTATTGAATTTCATTCCGGAAAACTTTAAGAATAATGAAAGGTATCTAGCAATGCAGATTCTTACTGCGGCCAGAATTACTTTTGCCAAAAGATGGAAGGATCAAGATATACCCACAAAGGAAGAAGTGATTTCTAAGATATTAGATGTAGCGGAATTAGAGAAATTAACTTTTATACGACACGAAAAAGACCCTGAAACTTTTGAAAATTATTGGTTGAGTTTTTATAGGTGGCTAGAAAGGAGAACTTAGTATTTCATGTTGGATTTTTGGTGATGCATGTAGATTTAAAGATATTAAAAGAGATAGGCAAATAGCTAATGTCAGTGAAAAAAGAAATATTAAATGGAAATGGGAATTTTCTGCAAATATAAGATAACGAAGTAACGAAAAGGTGATAATTTATGTTGTTGTTTTTTGTTTGTTTGCTTGTTCGTTTTGTTTTAGTTGTTAATGTCAATGTTGTCTCTTCTTTGCATGTATGTTTAGTATGTTATAAAAACTATAATAAAAAAAAAAAAAAGATTTACGCAAAAACGATCTAGCCCTCCTCTTGCCATAATTCTTCTTTTATACGTCCCCGGCTTCACTTTTCCTTTCTTCTTCCTGAGAGAAACTGTACTGCAGCTCGCCTAATTATGCCGGCCGTAACTCTTCTCACGCTGACATTTGCTCTCGAGAGGATGAGGTTCCGGCCGGCCACCTTGGCCGTCTCTAGGCGTAGGAATGATTTTGCACAAAGTTACACTGCAGGTCTCCCTTTCGAGATGACGGGGCTGCCGAAGGACGTAAATCTGTCTGTACGCCGATAGAGCTGTAAACAACTTGGGGGGGAAAGAGTGAATTACAACCTCGGCGTTTAAAAAAAAAAGCCCCTTCAAATACGAATAAAGGAGAAGATGCAATTCGGCTGGAAATTCTGCTGTGACAGCTCTTAGGGAAGGAATGGCACGTGTGGATTCCATGTATTTTGGCGGAGGATGCAAATTTCTTAATGCAAATTCCCACTAACGTTTTCACAGAACCAGCCGTAACTTATCCTCGATGCGGTCGTCTCTGGGGGTTTTCTTTGTGTGTGTGTTTTAGTTTTTTACTTCATTTGTAGAGTGCCTTTCTCAACAAAACTCCGTGTGGTTCACAAAGTATATAAACCCAATTTAACCAGGCATAGGGTTGTCAAATTCCCAGCGGTGCCTGGAGGTGTCCTGGAAATACAACTGCTCTCCAGACGCCAGAAGAGCTGTTCCCCTGGAGAAAATGGCTGTTTTGGAAGATGGGACTCAATGGCATTATACTCCATTGAAGATTTTCCCCTCCCCAAACCCCACCCTCCTCAGGCTCCACCCCTCAAATCTCCAGGTATTTCCCAACACAGAGTTGGCGTCCCTAATCAGAGCATAAGAACCTAAGAAGAGCCCTGCTGGATCAGAACAGTCCAGCATCTTGTCTCACACAGGGGCCAGCCAGTTCCTCTGGAGGGCCAGCACCAGGGCAGAGAGGCCGAGGCACTAATCCCCTGATAAAAACCTCAGAAGAGCCCTGCTGGGTCAGACCAGTTGGGGTCCCTCTAGTCCAGCCTCCCGTCTCACACAAGGGCCAGCCAGTTCCTCTGGAGGGCCAACAACAGGGCAGAGAGGCCAAGGACTTCCCCTGAGAAGAACCCCAGAAGAGCCCTGCTGGATCAAACCAGGGAGGATCCATCTAGTCCAGCCTCCTGTCTCACCCAGTGGCCAGCCAGTTCCTCTGGAGGGCCAACAACAGGGCAGAGAGGCCGAGGCCTTACCCTGATAAGAACCTCAGAAGAGCCCTACTGGGTCAGACCAGGGAGGGTCCATCTAGTCCAGCCTCCTGTCTCACGCAGGGGCCAGCCAGTTCCTCTGGAGGGCCAACAACAGGGCAGAGAGGCCAAGGACTTCCCCTGAGAAGAACCCCAGAAGAGCCCTGCTGGATCAAACCAGGGAGGATCCATCTAGTCCAGCCTCCTGTCTCACCCAGTGGCCAGCCAGTTCCTCTGGAGGGCCAACAACAGGGCAGAGAGGCCGAGGCCTTACCCTGATAAGAACCTCAGAAGAGCCCTACTGGGTCAGACCAGGGAGGGTCCATCTAGTCCAGCCTCCTGTCTCACGCAGGGGCCAGCCAGTTCCTCTGGAGGGCCAACAACAGGGCAGAGAGGCCGAGGCCTTCCCCTGAGAAGAACCTCAGAAGAGCCCTGCTGGGTCAGACCAGGGAGGGTCCATCTAGTCCAGCCTCCTGTCTCACACAGGGGCCAGCCAGTTCCTCTGGAGGGCCAACAACAGGGCAGAGAGGCCGAGGCCTTCCCCTGATAAGGACATCAGAAGAGCCCTGCTGGGTCAGACCAGGGAGGGTCCAAATAGTCCAGCCTCCTCTCTTGCACAGTGGCCAGCCAGTTCCGCTGGAGGGCCAGCAATAGGGCAGAGAGGCCGAGGCACTCCCCTGATATTGTTTTCTGGCACTTGGATTCAGAGGTTGACGGCCTCCGAACATGGAGGTTCCCCTCCGTCACTATGGCTAGTAGCCGCCAATAGACGTCTCTATGAATCTATCTAATCCCCTTTTTAAAGCTATTCTCGTAGCCATCCTACTTCCTCTGGGAGCCAATTCCACATTTGGATTACTGTGTGAAGTAGTATTTCCTTTCATCCCTCCTGGACCTACTGCCCGTCAGCTTCATTGGATGCCTTCAAATTCTAGTATTTTGGGAGAGGGAGAAAGATTCCTTCTTGTCAACTCTCTCCACCCCCCATGCATGATCATAAACTTCTGTAATGTCCCCCTCAGCCGTCTCTTTTCTAAACTGAAAAGTCCCAGAATTTTAATCAGGTATCATGAATCATCCTATAAGGAATGCAAACACAAAACAAACCTGTCTGAGGCAATTTCATGTAGAAAGCGGATTGAAGAGATAGAGGGGGGAAATGCAGCAAAAGCAAAATGAAACATTAAACCTGTGATTTTTATTTTTTTTGGAAGACCATGTCGAGAACATTGATTTCAGTGGCGTCTTAGAGAGAGTTCTGGAGCATGCCTGGGGAGTCCTGGGTTCAAATCCTGCTCGCCATGATAATGGCAGGATGGCGTCGTGCCGCTCATTCTCGCAGAGGGAGAACAGTGAGACGGGGGACAGAAACCAGGGGAAACAAAAGCATAATAAATTGGTGATAAACTTTCTCCTTCATGGTGATAAATTCCCATTTTTGTCACGGGCAGATAAATATACCACCCGAGCCCCCGGAATAAGTTTATTGAAAGACCGAGACTCTCAGAATGATTTATTATTTAGCATCTGAGCGTAAGCGTGTTCTTCTTGAGCTTTCAGAAGCAACAGCGGGTATGTTTCCCCCCCCCTTGTGTCGTTTTTCAGAACAGCCTCAAAATGGACGGTGCAAATGAGGTCTGGTTGGTTGTGATTTCCTTGTGTTTCCTAGTTCTTAACCCCTCCTGGATTTCTACTCCTTTCCGAGTCAGTGAGTCTGCATTTTTGGGGGAGGGGGAGATGATTGTCGAGGACAGGCTCCCACAATGGCGTCCCGTGTGTGGCAGCTGTTATCAAGACCCTTTGCCTCCCCTTGGCGTAAGACAGCTCCTGTAAGCATGCCTGTTCTTCCTGGCTAGCAGAGCCAGATATAAGTGCGAGCCCATCAAACGCCCAGACAATCAGAGATCAGTAACACAGCTCAGCACCTTGACCTGGATGTCCCAGGCTGACCTGAGCTCATCAGCTCTCGGAAGCTAAGGTAGGCAGGGTCGGCCCTGGTTAGTATTTGGGTGGGAACACCATGTCTGGGGGCAGTGATGCTCTGTCTTCTTGGTGCTTGGGGGGGCACAGGGGGAGGGCTTCTGGAGTTCTGGCCCCGCTAGTGGACCTCCTGATGGCCCCTGGGTTTTGGCCACTGTGTGACACAGAGTGTCGGACTGGAGGGGCCATTGGCCTGATCTAATATGGCTTCTGTCTTATGTCTGGGGCAGTGATGCTGTGTCTTCTTGGTGCTTGGGGGCAACAATGGGAGGGCTTCTGGACCTCTGGCCCCGCCGGTGGACCTCCTGATGACACCTGGTATTTTTGGCCACTGTGTGACACAGAGTGTTGGACTGGAGGGGCCATTGGCCTGATCCAACATGGCTTCTCTCTTATGTTCTTATGTCTGGGGCAGTGATGCTGTGTCTTCTTGGTGCTGGGGGGGCAACAATGGGAGGGCTTCTGGATCTCTGGCCCCACTGGTGGACCTCCTGATGGCCCCTGGGTTTTGGCCACTGTGTGACACAGAGTGTTGGAGTGGATGGGGCATTGGCCTGATCCAACATGGCTTCTCTTATGTCCTTATGTCTCGGGCAGTGATGCTCTGTCTTCTTGGTGCTTGGGGGGGGCACTGTGGGAGGGCTTCTGGAGCTGTGGCCCCACTAGTGGACCTCCTGATGGCATCCAGGTTTGGGTCATTGTGTGATACAGTGTTGGACTGGAGGGGCCATTGGCCTGATCCAGTATGGCTTCACTTACGTCTGGGGCAGTGATGCTCTGTCTTCTCGGTGCTTGGGGGGGGGCAACAGTGGGAGGGCTTCTGGAGTCCTGGCCCCACTGCTGGACTTCCTGAGGCCCCTGGGTTTTTGCCACCGTGTGACACAGAGTGTTGGATTGGATGGGCCATCGGCCTGATCCAACATGGCTTCTCTTATGAGACCACCAAGGAAGTCCAGGGTTGTGATGCAGAGGCACGCAGTGGGAAACCAGCTCTGAAAATCTGAGAGCTCTTTTCCATGAATGTGCCCTAGTGTAATCTTTTAGAGCCAGTTTGGTGTAGCGGTTAAGAGCAGCAGACTCTCATCTGGGATCCTGCAAGATGGCTGTTTTGGAAGGTGGCTTGCATGTCATTAGACCCTGTCGAGGTATAGTTTGGCATAGTGGTTAAGAGTGCGGACTCTAATCTGGGAGGACCAGGGTTTGATTCCCCACTCCCTCACATGCAGCTGCTGGTGTGACTTTGGGTCAGTCACAAGCTCTCTCACAGCTATTGTCTCAAGAGCCATTCTCAAAAGCCCCACCTACCTCACAGGGTGTCCGTTGTGGGGAGGGGGAGGGAAAGGAGATTGTAAGCTGCTCTGAGACTCCTTTGGGTAGTGAAAGGTGGGGAATAAATTTAATCTCCTCCTCCTCCTCCTCCTCCTCCTCCTCTTCTTCTTTGTCTTCTTCTTTTTTGTCTTCTTCTTCTTTTTCTTCTTTACCAGGGGGATTAGTTGTAGATTTTCCGGGCTGTGTGGCCGTGGTCTTGGCATTGTAGGACCTGACGTTTCGCCAGCAGCTGTGACTGGCATCCTCAGAGGTATAACACAGAAGGATCGAGTACTCTCTGTGTCGAGGTGAGAAGAAAAATGGTAGGCAGGTAATTTATATCTGCTCAGGAAGGTGGGGTAGGGCTGAGTCATTATCTTGTAGGAGTTCCCCAGGCTGTGAACATGCTAATAGAGGAACTTTCCTGAGGAGGTTCTTTTGCATATAGTTAGGCTGTTGAAATTCTAGTCTTATCTGTAGTGCTATTGTAAGATGTAGAGCATTTTGTGTTTTACATATCTATATATCTAATTCCCAAGTGACCCCTGCATGCGGATATCTAAAAAGTTGAAAAAAGTATGCGGGGATATTTAAATCCCCAAAAAAGTAAAAGAGCATTCCCTGCGCATGTGCAGGAAACGCTCTCCAAACTGCCCCGCCGTCGTTGTTGCCGCCACCACCACTACAAGGAACAGGAGGCGGGAGAAGGCTTGGGGGCCAGTCGGCCTCACCACTGCTGCGGCGGAGGAAGGGGGAAGCTTGGCCTTGCCTCCGCCGCTGCTGCTGGGGAGGGAGGGAGAGGGGAGGCTTGGTGGGCCGGTTGGCCTCGCCGCTGCTGCTGGGGAGGGAGGGAGGTAGGGGGAGGCTTGGCAGGCAGGCCGGCCTCGCCGCTGCCGCTGGGGAGGAAGGGGAAGCTTGGCAGGCCAGCCAGCCTCCTCGCCGCCGTGCTGCTGCTGCTGGTGCTGCTCGGGAAGGAGGGAGGAAGGGGGAAGTTTGGCAGGCTGCCGCTGGGGAGGAGGGTGAAGCAGCGGGCCGGCCGGCCTCCCCGCCGCTGCACTGCTGCTGCTCAGGAGGGAGGGGAAGCTTGGCGGGCCGGCTGGCCTCGCTGCCACTACCCCCGCTGCTGCTGGGAAGGGGAAGCTTGGCCGCTGGCCTTGCCACTGCTGCTGGGGAGGGGGAAACTTGGCAGTCAGCCAGCCTCCGCTGCTGCCGCCACTGCTGGGGGGAGGGAGGGGGAAGCTTGGGGGCCAGAATACTCCCCCGTGAGTATCGCGGGTCCCGCCTCTTGTCTTATCTATTTTTAAACTCTCTTCTTTCCTGTTGAAATTGTGTTTACATTTATGGATTTCTATGGCTTCCTTGTGTAATCTAACATGGTAATTGGAGGTGTTGTCCAGCCTTTCAGTGTCTTGGAATAAGATACTGTGTCCTGTTTGAGTTAGGCTATGTTCAGCCACTGCTGATTTTTCAGGTTGGCCTGATCTGCAGTGTCTTTCATGTTCTTTTATTCTTATCTGGACGCTACGCTGTGTGGTCCCGATGTAAACCTGTCCACAACTGTACGGTATGCGGTATACTCCTGCAGAAGTGAGGGGGAGTCTGACGGCCACTTTGGGAACCAGAAGGGTGGACTAGATGGACCAGTGGTCTGATCCGGCAGGGATGCTCATGTGTGTTTTAGTGGCTGAGTCCGTTGCCTTCCTGTCTAGATAACAAATCCACATCTTTCAGTTGTTCTTTTCTTTAATCTTTCAGTCATGAAGCCAGCAGTCACTTAAGCTGGCTTTTTAATACCGGTTGGGCCGACACAAGTTGCTCTTATAAAGCGACAAGTTACGTCTCTGGCACGCCACCTGTTGAGCCCCGAATTACTTCGATTCTCCCTTTGAACAAGACCTTCCTGCTTTCCCGGCCCGTGAAATTGGACATTATTTGTGCTGGATTCTTTTCTCAGCCGCAGCTGTGCAGCTTTGCCAGCTGAGATATTGCGAATTCCCCATTTCCCCGAAGCATCGTTTTGAATCTGGCCTGGAGACCCGAGAGAGAAGCATTAAGCCTTTTTAACACTCCGAAACTGGTTTCCCTAATATTCTGTGCACGCTCCATCTGCCTTTGTGTTTGTCAAAAGCAAATGGATTTGAGAGCAATTTGCCTTGCTGGTATTAGTCCAGAAACCATCCCGAATAGCATATGGGCAGCCCAAAGTTAATTAGGGGACGGAAAGTAAGCATTGGAAGGTTAAGGACGGTGCGAGTTCTAAACCTTCCCTGCGCCGAGGCCGTGACCGTTTTGCCTTTGACGCTCGGAGACGTCGTTTTATAATTGTCAGTTTTGTCCGGGATCGCTCCGGCAAGATGAGGAAATAGCCACGTTTCCCCAGGCAGATTGGCAGCGATTTGTTTCTACGGGGACCGTGTGCCGTCTCCCACTGCCTGCCCGTATGGCATGCTGTAATGCTAAATAGCACTTGCTTGACATTTTCAGCAGAACAGACTGTTATATTACAATTGGGCTGTCGTGGGGGGGGGGGAGAATGACCCTGCTGCCACCAGGCTGTACCGTGTATTTCATCCACTGCAAGGGAGGCGAGTGTGTGTGTGTGATAGTGGTGGAAAGTGCCATCAAATCGCAGCTGACTTATGGCGACCCCATAGGGTTTTCAAGGCAAGAGGTGAGCAGAGGTGGTCTGCCACTGCCTGCCTCTGCGAAGCAACCCCGGGTTTTCTTGGTGGTCTCCCATCCAAGTACTGACGGGGGCCGACCCTGCTTAGGTTCTGAGAGCTGATGAGACTGGGCTAGCTTGGGCCATTCAGATCAGGGACAGGACATACAGAAGTGGTTTGCCATTGCCTGCCTCTGCTTACCAACCCTGGGTTTCCTTGGTAGTCTCCCATCCAAATACTGACGGGGGCTGACCCTGCTTAGATTCTGAGAGCTGATGAGACTGGGCTAGCCTGGATCTTCCAGGTCAGGGCAAAAGACATATTGAGATGGTTTGCAATTGCCTGCCTCTGCGTAGCCACCTGGGGTTTCCTCAGTGGGTCTCCCATCGAAATACTAACCAGGCCTGACCCTGCTTAGATTCCAAGATCAGATGAGATCAGGCTAGTCTGGGCAGTGCATATGTAGTCCTGAGCGTCTCTCGACCGCCCTTTAGTTCCTTTTCCCATGCTGGATGGTGGCTTTGATTGACTCAGGGGTGAAGAGCCCTTGAAATTAGACACAGAGTTCTTGGTTTAAGTAGCTGCCCTGATAGCTCAGACTAGGCTGGTCTCGTCAGAGCTTGGAAGCTAAGCTGGGAGACCACCAAGGAAGACTAGGTCTGCTATGCAGAGGAAGGCCATGGCAAAACCACCTCTTCTCATCTCTTGCCTTGAAGACCCCACGAGGTGGAACTTAACATGGTCAGAATGAGACAGTGGTTTCTCGATGGCACCCCGTGTGTAATGATTTCATATTTTGGTGTGCGTGTTTTCTTTGAATGTTTAGTTTGACTGCAGTAATGTAAGGAGAGTGATAGAGGGAAGACAAGTGTGATGTGATTGGCTGATGACTGAGGGTGTGGGAGGAGAGATGTCTCTGAAGGGATTCTGTGTTCTGGAAGAGACGAGTGTGGACAGTTTTTGTGAGAGTCTATGTGACAGAGGAAGCAGTTGGAGTTTAGCCTGTGTGGCTAGATGAGCAAGAGAGTTTAGCTTGTGTGGCTCGATGAGCAAGAGGGTTCAGCCTGTGTGGCTAGATGAGCAAGAGAGTTCAGCCTGTGTGGCTAGATGAGCAAGAGAGTTCAGCCTGTGTGGCTAGATGAGCAAGAGGGTTCAGCTTGTGTGGCTAGATGAGCAAGAGGGTTCAGCCTATGTGGCTAGATGAGCAAGAGAGTTCAGCCTGTGTGGCTAGATGAGCAAGAGGGTTCAGCCTGTGTGGCTCGATGAGCAAGAGGGTTCAGCCTGTGTGGCTAGATGAGCAAGAGAGTTCAGCCTGTGTGGCTAGATGAGCAAGAGAGTTCAGCCTGTGTGGCTAGATGAGCAAGAGGGTTCAGCTTGTGTGGCTAGATGAGCAAGAGGGTTCAGCCTATGTGGCTAGATGAGCAAGAGAGTTCAGCCTGTGTGGCTAGATGAGCAAGAGGGTTCAGCCTGTGTGGCTAGATGAGCAAGAGAGTTCAGCCTGTGTGGCTATATATATGAGAGAGAGAGATAAGCCTGTCAGAGTTGAGTTTTGGTGTATGAGAGACTGTGTGTGACGCCAAGCCCTGTCAGTTATATTTTCTTTCTTCAACAACAGTTCAAAAATACCCAGAAACCTATTTTGTTCTCTTATAAATAAATCATTATTTGTTTAAACTTATCCCAGCAATCAGAACAGTCCTTCCTCAGGGCCACATAGTCCTCTGAAGCGCCCAGACCCTGGGTCATTCTACCAAAATAGAGAGATTTGGAGTTTTTAATTCCTGGCGGCAGCAGAAATCTACTAAGTTCATGTACACAGAGTGTGGTTTAAAGGAGAAACCGTCTCCCCAAGAAAAAGGACGGCCACACTGTGCCTTTTTACTTTTACTTGTGTGACGGATATGCATACTGGCAGGCTGAATGCTGGATTGGTGATGTGTTGCCCATCAGATTTTTTTGCCCCATTCCTTGTGTTTTAGACAGGTTGTACACATACACAAGTCAGTGGTTCCCTCATAATTCAGAATTTAAAACCATGGTTTGAAGTCGGTCTGCAAACCATGCTTACAAAGGAATTTGGTTAGCATTAGCCATGGTTAGTATAGTATAGTATAGACTATTGTAAACACCAGCTTGTGAGCTGGTGGAGGGAGGCATTTTCTCTGAAGAGGGAAGGAAGGAGCGCACGTCCATGGGGTTGGCCCCCAGGGTTGGCAGGGAGCCAACTTCGTGTGCCTGCAGGGATTGCCAACAGTGTTCCCCCTAAGCTGAGTTAGTGTAAGCTAGCTCACAGTTTCCTAGCCTCCGGCTCATGCATTTTTTTTCTCAGCTCAGGAAGGACGGCTCCAGAGCAAACTGGTTTATGCAGGAGCCAAATCACTTGCTCATGACTTCAATGCCAGCAGCTCACAAAGTAGAATCTTTGCTCACAAGACTCCACAGCTTAGAGGGAACATTGATCGCCAGTAGTAAAGTGAGCCTCTGTCTGTGTAGGGGAGGTTCCATGGCTTAATGGTAGAGCACGTGCTTGGCATGCAAAAGGCCCCAAGTTCAATCCCCAGCGTCTCCAGCTAAAAAGTTCGGGCAGTAGGTGAAGTGAAAGATTTATGCCTGAGACCCAGGAGAGCCGCTGCTAATCTGAATAGACAGTACTGACCTTGACGGACCGAGGCTGTGATTCAGGATCAGGTCGCTTCATGTGTGTTTAGAATGGGGCTGCGGTTCATTGGCAGAGTATCTGCTCGGCATGCAGGAAGGTTCCAAGTTCAATCCCCAGCATCTCCAGTTAAAGCCACCAGATAGGAAGTGATGTAAAAGACCTCTGTTTGAGACCCTTTCGAGCCATGGAGAGGGGCTGTGGCTCAGTGGCAGAGCCTCTGCTTGGCATGCAGAAGGTCCCAGGTTCAGTCCCTGGCATCTCCAGATAAAGCCACCAGGTAGGCAGTGATGGGAAAGACCTCAGCCTGAGACCCTGGAGAGCCATGGAGAGGGGCTGTGGCTCAGTGGAAGAGCCTCTGCCTGGCATGCAGAAGGTCCCAGGTTCAATCCCCAGCATCTCCAGTTAAAAGGACCAGGCAGGAGGTGATGGCAAAGACCTCAGTGGTAGATGCTCTGCTTGGCATGCAGAAGGTCCCAGGTTCAATCCCCAGCATCTCCAGTTAAAAGGGACCAGGCAGGAGGTGATGTGAGAGACCTCCGCCTGAGACCCTGGGGAATCACTGCCCATCTGAGCAGACAATACTGTCCGTGCAGGACCAAGGGTCTGATAAAGCATAAGGTCACTTCATGTGTGTTTGGGATGGGGCTGTGGTTCATTGGTAGATTATCTGCCTCGCATGCAGAAGTTCACCGATTCAATCTCTGGCATCTCCAGTTGAAAGGATCAAGTAGTAGGTGATGGGAAAGACCTCTGCCTGAGACCCTGGAGAGCCATGGAGAGGGACTGTGGTTTAGTGGGTAGACCCTCTGCTTGGCATGCAGAAGGTCCCAGGTTCAATCCCCAGCATCTCCAGTTTAAAGGACCAGGCAGTAGGTGATGGGAAAGACCTCTGCCTGAGACCCTGGAGAGCCATGGAGAGGGACTGTGGCTCAGTGGAAGAGCCTCTGCCTGGCATGCAGAAGGTCCCAGGTTCAATCCCCAGCATCTCCAGTTAAAGGGACCAGGCAGGAGGTGATGTGAGAGACCTCTGCCTGAGACCCTGGGGAGTCACTGCCCATCTGAGCAGACAATACTGTCCGTGCAGGACCAAGGGTCTGATAAAGCATAAGGTCACTTCATGTGTGTTTGGGATGGGGCTGTGGTTCATTGGTAGATTATCTGCCTCGCATGCAGAAGTTCACCGATTCAATCTCTGGCATCTCCAGTTGAAAGGATCAAGTAGTAGGTGATGGGAAAGACCTCTGCCTGAGACCCTGGAGAGCCATGGAGAGGACTGTGGTTTAGTGGGTAGACCCTCTGCTTGGCATGCAGAAGGTCCCAGGTTCAATCCCCAGCATCTCCAGTTTAAAGGACCAGGCAGTAGGTGATGGGAAAGACCTCTGCCTGAGACCCTGGAGAGCCATGGAGAGGGACTGTGGCTCAGTGGAAGAGCCTCTGCCTGGCATGCAGAAGGTCCCAGGTTCAATCCCCAGTATCTCCAGTTAAAAGGGACCAGGCAGCAGGTGACGTGAGAGACCTCCGCCTGAGACCCTGGAGAGCCACTGCCCGTCTGAGCAGACAATACTGTCCGTGCAGGACCAAGGGTCTGATAAAGCATAAGGTCACTTCATGTGTGTTTGGGATGGGGCTGTGGTTCATTGGTAGATTATCTGCCTCGCATGCAGAAGTTCACCGATTCAATCTCTGGCATCTCCAGTTGAAAGGATCAAGTAGTAGGTGATGGGAAAGACCTCTGCCTGAGACCCTGGAGATCCATGGAGAGGGACTGTGGTTTAGTGGGTAGACCCTCTGCTTGGCATGCAGAAGGTCCCAGGTTCAATCCCCAGCATCTCCAGTTTAAAGGACCAGGCAGTAGGTGATGGGAAAGACCTCTGCCTGAGACCCTGGAGAGCCATGGAGAGGGACTGTGGCTCAGTGGAAGAGCCTCTGCCTGAGCATGCAGAAGGTCCCAGGTTCAATCCCCAGCATCTCCATTTAAAAGGGACCAGGCAGGAGGTGATGTGAGAGACCTCCGCCTGAGACCCTGGGGAATCACTGCCCATCTGAGCAGACAATACTGTCCGTGCAGGACCAAGGGTCTGATAAAGCATAAGGTCACTTCATGTGTGTTTGGGATGGGGCTGTGGTTCATTGGTAGATTATCTGCCTCGCATGCAGAAGTTCACCGATTCAATCTCTGGCATCTCCAGTTGAAAGGATCAAGTAGTAGGTGATGGGAAAGACCTCTGCCTGAGACCCTGGAGAGCCATGGAGAGGGACTGTGGTTTAGTGGGTAGACCCTCTGCTTGGCATGCAGAAGGTCCCAGGTTCAATCCCCAGCATCTCCAGTTTAAAGGACCAGGCAGTAGGTGATGGGAAAGACCTCTGCCTGGAGACCCTGGAGAGCCATGGAGAGGGACTGTGGCTCAGTGGAAGAGCCTCTGCCTGGCATGCAGAAGGTCCCAGGTTCAATCCCCAGTATCTCCAGTTAAAAGGGACCAGGCAGCAGGTGACGTGAGAGACCTCCGCCTGAGACCCTGGAGAGCCACTGCCCGTCTGAGCAGACAATACTGTCCGTGCAGGACCAAAGGGTCTGATAAAGCATAAGGTCACTTCATGTGTGTTTGGGATGGGGCTGTGGTTCATTGGTAGATTATCTGCCTCGCATGAAGAAGTTCACCGGTTCAATCCCTGGCATCTCCAGTTGAAAGGATCAAATAGTAGGTGATGGGAAAGACCTCTGCCTGAGACCCTGGAGAGCCATGGAGAGGGACTGTGGTTTAGTGGGTAGACCCTCTGCTTGGCATGCAGAAGGTCCCAGGTTCAATCCCCAGCATCTCCAGTTTAAAGGACCAGGCAGTAGGTGATGGGAAAGACCTCTGCCTGAGACCCTGGAGAGCCATGGAGAGGGGCTGTGGCTCAGTGGAAGAGCCTCTGCCTGGCATGCAGAAGGTCCCAGGTTCAATCCCCAGCATCTCCAGTTAAAAGGGACCAGGCAGCAGGTGACGTGAGAGGCCTCCACCTGAGACCCTGGAGAGTCACTGCCCATCTGAGCAGACAATACTGTCCGTGCAGGACCAAGGGTCTGATAAAGCATAAGGTCACTTCATGTGTGTTTGGGATGGGGCTGTGGTTCATTGGTAGATTATCTGCCTGGCATGCAGAAGGTCCCAAGTTCAGTCCCCAGCATCTCCAGTTAAAAGGACCAGGCAGGAGGTGACGGGAAAGACCTCCGCCTGAGACCCTGCAGAGCGGCTGCCAGTCTGAGTAGACAATACTGACCTTGCTGGACCAAGGGTCTAATTCAGGATCAGATCTCTTCACGTGTGATCATGTGAGTTACGGGTGCTGATCGCTGCCCCTGACATATGGAGGCAACACATCGAAGCTAAAAATGGAAGGCAAATAGGGATGAATCAAACTGCCGTGCTAGGTCATCGGTGCGCTGATCTTGAACTCGGTTCCCCGGCGGTCTGTTTTCACGCCGTCTCTAACTGTTCCTCTTGGGCCGATCGGAACAGGTTTTGGAGGAGTGGCAAGGACTTCAATGCGTTCATTACCCTGTCGTCCTTCTGAAATGCTGCGTTCTGTTTTCCAGCTGACACTTTCTTCAAAAGGATGCCATCTTTGGCACTACCTTGAATCCTTTCATGTCGGGCGAACTGACACGAGATTGAGATGCAGATAAAAGAGCATTTGAGGATCAACAGATGTTGCCGTGGTGGCCTGAAACTGCTGTCCTGAAGAGTTTTCGGTCTTCAGAGGATGATCACAGTACTGATGAGCAAACATTAGAACATAAGAGAAAGCCAATGTTGAATCAGGCCAATGGCCCATCTGAGTCAACACTCTGTTCACACAGCGGCCAAAATATACCAGGTCCCATCAGGAGGGTCCAGCAGTGGGGCCGTGAAGGAATCCTTCCAGGTTCTGGAGACCTACAACTCACAGGCAGTGTTCCCTCTAAGCTGACTTGGTGGCTGGGCCAGCTCACGGTTTTAGCCTCCGGCTCACGCATTGTCTGTCTTCCGCTCAGGGAAGGGACGGCTCCGGGCAAACTAATTTACGCAGCAGCCAAATCGCTCGCACACAACTTCAATGCCAGCAGCTCACAGAAGTAGAATTCTTTGCTCACAAGACTTCGCAGCTTAGAGGGAGCATTGCTCACAGGCCTGCCGGGGGCCACTCCGATGTCAGATAACGGCCCTGCTTTTCTGTATAACCTTATTCCTTGCTTGCTCGCATGCGCATAGCTTTGCTTTGATTAAGTAACCGCGGGAGACATTCCTCTGCTAGCAGCCACTATCTGTATAACCTTGAACAAAAGGGGAGGGCTTGGGTTCCCAGCTGGTGTGAATGTATCGGCCCTCTTAAGGCGGGGAGGGTGTTAGCCGAAATGCTTATCTACGTATTGATTGGTCTAAACTTATATTGAGTTCTGGTCTGTGTATACAGAGAAAGTAGTTCCGCCCAGAAAACCAGTTTCCCAAAAGGAAAACGCTTGACAAGGTTTCTTAGTAAAATCAAATATTCTCTTTACTGAATACATATCTTTTGTATCTCAGGCAAACAATACAGATGCATACACACATACACACAAGTTCCTTTAGATACAGCAGTAATGGAAAACAATATTGGGTTTTAAACTAAAGGTATTTGGGAAGTGGAATACGCGTGATACTTACCTGTTTCCTGAAGCTCAGACCTTCTCAGTGAAGAATACAAGAATAAATTCTGACTAAGGTTACTTTTACTGCACACAGTTGGAACCAGCCAACACGTGTGAGGAATAAATGTCTTGCTAGCTAGGTAGGTGTACACCAAGTCTAGGCGCGGAGGTTGCACACTAACAAAGGTGAGGCCCTACTTTTATCAGCTATCTTGGGGGCTGGCATTAGGGTCTTCCAGTCCGTCCCATCCCTATATCATTGGCTATAGGATGTGGGGTACCCTCCTACTAAGGTGGGGCAATATTGAAAATCTACACCTTTCACTAAGGGAACCTTTTGGTCCAAGGTGAGAAGATGGGTTGTCATGGAAACCTTAGGAATGCAGATGACTCTAGGCTCGAGTCCAAGTCACAAACAGGAAACAGTCTTAACACTTGCAAAATACCAAGCATCCTGTAGGTTGCGTGTGGAATTCAGGTTCCTTGATGGTACACAGGTTGTTGTCTTTGTCATCCTTCTACAACAGACCGTAATGGAGATGCTTTCTTGTTCCCAGTGCCTGATGGGTAGATGTATGTGTGTATATGTGACTTCATTAGCATGAAAGTGCAGACTGCAAGGCAGCTTTCTAGTGCATGTGGTCACATCAAACAAAGCACACAGTTCTCCCAAACCAAGGACACTTGCAAGCACCATTCGGGTGTGTGTGCAGGTCAGAAAATAACAAATAAAAGCATTTTCAAAGTACATCTCCTAACAGTAGCTGGTGTGAATGTGACCCTCTTGCGGGGGTGGGTGGTCTCCTGTTTATGATGTAATGTCCCACCAGGAGATTTCCCGCCCGCGCGCTCAGATTTCATTTGCATGGCTAGTTGAAGCATCAGAGAATATAAGCTCCCCACGCACTATCCGTTATTCCTGACAATGACTGTGCATTAATGGGCAGCAGACTGGTATTCCAATAAAGCAGCTGTAACTTTCAGAGTAGAGTGTGCCTGGACTTGCTTGCTGTTGGACCTGACACTTTACGGCTGTATGAAAAAATCACAGACTCATAGCGGGCGCATCGAGTCCAAACCCCTGCACAATGCAGGGAATTCACAACTAACCCCCACCCCACACCCACAGTGGCCCCTGTTCCATGCCCAGAAAATGGCAAGAAAACCCTCCCAGGATCTCTGGCCAAAGTGGCCAGGAGAAAGATGGCTTCCCTGACCCCAAAGTGGCAGCCAGCGTTTCCCTGGGCGTGGAAGAAAGGGCCACGGGAACTAAGCACTGAGCCGACCCTTCCTGCCCTCCCTCTCCTGGTCCGCCTACATTCACCCAG
>JAPDNY010000603.1:0-30768 GCA_029375565.1 Gekko gecko
CGGTTAGTACTTAGATGGGAGTGATTAACATATGGAATTCACTGCCACAGGAGGTGGTGGCAGCTGCAAGCATGGACAGCTTCAAGAGGGAATTAGATAAACATATGGAGCAGAGGTCCATCAGTGGCTATTAGCCACAGGGTATAGATGGGAACTCTCAGTCTGGGGCAGGTGATGCACTCTATTCTTGGTGCTGGGAGGGAGGCAGCAGTGGGAGGGCTTCTAGTGTCCTGGCCCCACTGCTGGACCTCCTGATGGCACCTGGTATTTTTGGCCGCTGTGTGACAGAGTGTTGGACTAGATGGGCCATTGGCCTGATTCAACATTGGCTTTTCTTATGTTCTCAAGTCCTTAAGGTATAGATAGGAACTCTCAGTCCGGGGCAAGTGATGCTCTGTATTCTTGGTGCTTGTGAGGGGGGCAACAGTGGGAGGGCTTCTAATGTCCCAGTCCCACTGCTGGACCTCCTGAGGGCACCTGGTATATTTTGGCCGCTGTGTGACAGAGTGTTGGACTAGATGGGCCATTGGCCTGATCCAACATTGGCTTCTCTTATGTTCTTATAGGAACTGTCGGGTCTACGGCGAGTGATGCTGTGTATTCTTGGTGCTTGGGGAAGGGGGCAACAGTGGGAGGGCTTCTAGTGTCCTGGTCCCACTGCTGGACCTCCTGATGGCCCCTGGTATATTTTGGCCGCTGTGTGACACAGAGTGTTGGACTAGATGGGCCATTGGCCTGATCCAACATTGGCTTCTCTTATGTTCTTATGGGAGACCGCTAAGGAAGTCCGGGGTCGCGACGCAGGGGCAGGCAATGGGAAACCAACTCAGCTCCTCTAATGCCTTGAAAACCCCAGAGGGGTTGCCGTTAAGTCACCTGCAACTTTACACACACACAGAGATTTTGGACGCAGAGAAGACCAACCGCAGACCAGGGCCCTCTTACCATCGCTCGGGCTTCTTCTCGGATGGAAGGGACGGCCAGGATGCTGTATAGGGCCCCGTTCACGTAGGAATGGATCTAGGAGGGAACAGAACGGTAAGGAGTAAGGCCTTTTGAAATTTTCTACGACCTCACCCACACATACATACACAGACCTTTATTGGCATATGTCAGGTTACAAGAAGAAGAAACATAAAACAGATAAAGAGGTAACAAGGAGAAATGAGTCCATCGTACGCATCTGCGCACTGCGCGATCGGCCCTTAATGACCAAACTTAGAAATAAGGCTCGTTCCCGCTAAGCTGTGGAGCCTTGTGAGCAAAAATTCTACTTTGTGAGCGAGCGACTGGCACTAAAGTTGTGAGCCAGCGATTTGGCTGCTGCATCAATTAGTTTGCTCTGGAGCCCCGTCCTTCCTGAGCGAAGACAAAAACGTGTGAGCCGGAGGATAAAAAAACTGTGAGCTAGCTCACACTAACTCAGCTTAGAGGGAACGTAGATAGGCAACCCTTTTCAGTCATTTCAGGTGACGGATCGTTCAGGAGATGACGCATCTTCAGAGCATCCGGGCAGCCTATCGTGTTAGATAAAACTGGGTCTAAGACAGTAAAGCGTATATCATCGTACTGCGGACAGTACAGAAGGATATGGAAAACCGAGTCAACTTGATGTAGATTACACACATAGAGTCTTGCTGAATATGGTACCCCTTTATATCGACCGAGAGTGACGGCAGATGGAATGGTGTTGCGTCTGGCGAGTGCAAAACCTCACCCTTTTACCGTGCCTGCATCCCTTCTTGGCCACTGCAAGGACGTTATCTTTTCTTTTCTTTAAAAACATTTTATTTATAACTTTTAACTTCAAAACAGACAAACAATGAAATACTTTTCTTGAGTAAAACAAGTACAATAAACTTAATGTGAAATATATATTGCATCATAACATATAATATCATTCAAACAAACCATCAGCTAAAGGAAGTTATAATATTATTGATATTTGTTCCTGTTGATAAACGCTGACCCTAGTGTGTTTGCTCTCTTGTATATGACCTTTGATTTGATAAGCCAGATCAAAATGTTGTTATTATCTCTTTATATCTTTGAGGAATTGTGTCAGATGGAACAACGGAATCCGAAAATGATGCTTCAATAAACGGAAGCCATTTGACGTAAAATACTGATTGTGCTTTGTATGTGTTTGAAGGATAGATTTGTGTAGCGATCTTCTCCATTGTATAATAGTCCCAAATTTTCATATACCGGTGATGAAGGGACAATGGTGGGGGGGGGGCTCTTCCAGTTGCTGGCAATTACTGATTTGGCTGCCATCAATAAGGTAGATATCAGGTCTCGATTTGCTTTCATCAACAGCCAGCTTGGTGTAGTGGTTAAGTGCACGGACTCTTATCTGGGAGAACCGGGTTTGATTCCCCACTCCTCCACTTGCACCTGCTGATGTGACCTTGGGTCAGTCACAAGCTCTGGCACAGCTGTTCCCTCAAGGACAGTTTCTGTCAGAAGTTCTCTCAGCCCCCCACCTACCTCACAGGGTGTCTGTTGTGGGGAGGGGAAGGGAAAGGAGTTTGTAAGCCGCTCTGAGACGCCTTTGGGCAGTGAAGGGCGGGGTATAAATCCAAACTCTTCTTCTTCATGATATTTCTGTCTTCCCAGTAATCTAGCAGTACTAGTTCCGGATTTAACGGTAAGTTGATTTTGGTGATAGATTGTATTGCTTGCTGTATTGCTATCCAAAAAGGTTGTAATTTTTTTTTTTCTTCAGCGGGGCTTTCTCTGACCCTCCGACGACTCTCCCCTACCAAAGTGCGCAGCAGGGGCTCCCCGACCGTTTTGAGCCTTGCGGACATCTTTGGAATTCAGACACAGGGCGGTGGGCAATGCATCCCGGGTGTCGAACTCACTGTCAAGTTCCCCAGATAGTCAGTCAAACACCAGGCTTCATAAGAAGATAGTATTTCTTAAAGACCAGTCTTAGAGATGCATGAACAAGCTCTTTGTCGGTGATGCCAGGCAATACATTGCATGGTCAGTTATAGCCCATTCGAACTAACACCCCCCCCCCCGCAGCTACAAGCCAATGAATACATTTCGCGCACACGTGCTTAAAAGCAAAAGAAAACACCAAGACCAGTATATCTCAGCCGCCAAAGCAGTATGGGACCCAAGGTCAGGCGAAAATGATAAGACACACTACAGAGACAGTAAATCACCAAAGCTGGAGACTCTGTGTTCCTCCCACATTCCAGAACAGTGAAAGATGTCTCTTCCCCCCACTCCCAGCTACGGCAGGGTTACCTGGCACTCACTTGGAAATGTGTTATTTAAAGATTAAAAAAAATCTTCAATCGCGTTTGTCTGTGTCCTTTATAAAGTTTATATCTCCGCTGCCTGGGATTATCTGTTATGACACACACATGGTCCGGCCCAACGAGGTCTCACTTATGCCAGATCCAGCCCTCATTACAAATGAGTTCAAAATTCCTAAGCCGTGGAGTCTTGTGAGCAAAAATTCTACTCTGTGAGCTACTGGCATTAAAGTTTTGAGCGAGCGACTGGGCTGCTGCATAAATCAGTTTGCTCTGGAGCCCTCCTTCCTGAGCGAAGGCAAGCATGCGTGCGCCGGAGGCTACAGAACGATGAGCTGGCTCACACTAACTCAGCTTAGAGGGAACACTGGTGGTGGGCAAACCACGAAATGGCTGCCTTGGGAGGTGAAGCCTAAGTTCAGGGGAGAAGAGGGATCGTTTTTTTAAAAAAAAATACACTGGGGAAAAGGAGTCAAAGAGAATAAAACCAGCCCTGTGATGATGGAGGAGGAGGAGGTTGGATTTATACCCTGCCCTTCAATCGGAGTCTCAGAGCGGCCTACCTCCTTCCCCTCCTAACCCCACAACAGACAGGTAGGTGGGGCTGAGAGAGCCCTTTTGAGGACTGCTTGTGAGAGAACAGCTCTGAGGGAACTTGTGACGTTATCATCAGTGAATTGAAGTGAATTAAGACACTGAGCTGCAGACCGGAAGTTCTGTAGTTCAGCAGTTCGAGACCCGAGTGCCGCGTGACGGAGTGAGCTCCCGTATCTGGTTCCAGCTCCTGCCAACCTAGCAGTTCGGAAGCAAAAAATTGCAAGTAGATAAGTAGGTACCGCTTCGGTGGGAAGGTCGCAGCGTTCTGTGCGCCTCGGCGTTTAGACATGCCAGCCACATGACCACAGAAACGTCTTCAGACAGCGCTGGCTCTTTGGTTTGGAAACGGAGATGAGTACTGTACCCCAGAGTCGGATTCGACTAGCTTTCGGGCAAGGGAGGCCTTTACTAGCGGGAGCACACTCCGGCAGCGACGGACTGCATGCCGTGACCTCTCCAGATGCTAAGATTTTGGAATCCACAGAGCCATGTGTGCGTTTATGCAGGAGGACCGCATGACAGACATCCAACTGAGGTTCAAAGGGAATAGTTTTCAAAATTTTAAGTAATCCCAGGAACCAGAAGTCTGGAATCCAAACAGGCCTGATCGGCAGTACACAGCTGCCAGGCATTTCTTCGGCAGTTGCCACGTCTTTTTCAAAAGCGTGGCCCCCGTCTGCAGATACCTAAGTCCGTGGATCAAGACCACGCTTACCCAAAACAGATTCTTCAAGAAACTTGAGCAGGCCCATAGCCAGGATTTCTTTTTTTGTGCCGGGGGGTGGGTGGGGTTTAAATCACAGTTAATTAACACAAATGCTTGCCTTTAAAGGGGGAGGCTCCGAACCTGTTTCTAGTCCTTCCTTTCGAGGGACAGGGCAGCAAGTGTGTCAATTCCTAGGAAAAACAGCTCAGAGGGCAGGGGAAGAGGAAGGAGATCGTAAGCCACTCTGAGACTCGCGCAGGTAGTGAAGGGTGGGGTATAAACCCAATCTCTTCTTCTCCTTCTCCTTTTCCAGATGCCAGCCAAGTAAAATCCACCATCAAAAGTTCAGTAGTAGAGGACTATAACACTCCCCACCACCCATCTTCTATTTAGGAGAAACTCAACACATTCTGTTCATCTTTTTCTAAAAAGCATTGGACTTTGGAAGTCTCCTTGTGCGGGAAGAACAGATCCATGGGATCCAGCCCACTGTCTTTCCCGTTCTAGACACCTGAAAGTATTAGCTGTAGACATACCTCATGGTTCTCGTGACCGAGAAGATCGGAGAGGACTTTGAGAACCTCGTTTGCAATTTTCACACACATTTTCTTTCCTGTGGAGGGTCAAAAGACACAGATGCAGATGAGCCAAAGACAGGCCTTGGGAAGTGAAGGATTATTTGGGTAGTGAAGAAGAAGAGATTGGATTTATACCCCATCCTTAACTACCCAAGGGAGTCTCAGAGGGGCTTACAAACTCCTTTCCCTTCCCCCTCCCCACAACAGACACCCTGTGAGGTAGGTGGGGCTGAGAGAGCTCTGACAGAAACGGCTCTTTTTCCAGAACAGCTGTGCCAGAACTTCGGCTTGCCCAAGGTCATGCAGCAGCTGCAAGTGGAGGAGTGGGGGAATCAAACCCGGTCCTCCCAGATTAGAGTCCGCGCACTTAACCACAACACCAAACTGACTCTCTGGAGGGTGAAAAGACACAGATGAGCCAAAGACAGGCCTTGGGAAGTGCAGGATTATTTGGGTAGCGGAGCGCTCAAGGCACATAACGCAGCAGAGCCAATCTGGTTTGACAAGAAACAAAAGTTACACACGGAGCCTCTTTGCAAAATTAATATGCGTTCTTTCTTGTAAGGGACTCCATTCTGGACAGGATAGAGATAGGGTTCTAATCTAGTCTAACTAGCTAGGATGTGTACAGAGATGCGGGAGGCATGTCCCGCCCTCATGGTGCCAAGATGGAGAAGAGCCGGCACAGTGTTGAGAGAAGGTGTCCGGCCGGAAGGAAGGAGGAAGGAAGATTTCCCGAGAGTACCAATCTACACATCCAAAGGGATAGCAAGAACTCGTGGGCACTCAGTGAAACTGCTGAGCGGTTGGGTTAGAACGGATAAAAGGAAGTCCATCTTCACCCAAAGAGTGATTAACACGTGGAATTCACTGCCACAGGACGTGACGGCGGCTACAAGCATGGACGGCTTCAAGAGGGAACTGGATAAACATCTGGAGCAGAGGTCCATCAGTGACTATTAGCCACAAGGGATAGATAGCAACTCTCAGTCTGGGGCAAGTGGTGCTCTGTATTCTTGGTGCTTGGGGGGGTAGGGCAACAGTGGGAGGGCTTCTAGTGTCCTGGCCCCACTGCTGGACCTCCTGATGGCACCTGATACTTTTGGCCACTGTGTGATACAGAGTGTTGGACTGGATGGTCCATTGGCCTGATCCAACATTGGCTTCTCAGCAATTTCCTCGAGTGCCCACGAGTTCTTGTATTGTGAGAAAGGGAGAAAAGTCCCTCTTTCTCCATCTGTTCCATCCCATGCATAATCTTGTAAACCTCGATCATGTCACCCCTCAATTATTGTCATTTCTCCAAGCTAAAAAGCCCCAACCGCTTTAACCTTTCTTCATAGGGAAAGTGTTCCAACCCATTGATCATTCTAGTCACCCTTTCCTGCACTTTTCCCGATGCTATAACATCCTTTCTGAGGTGTGGTGACCAGAATTGCACACGATTACCCTGGGAATCTCATTGATCTTTAAGGTGCTAGTGTACCCAGTCTGGTGTAGAGCCAGTCTGGTGTCGTGGTTAAGTGCACGGACTCTAACCTGGGAGAACCGGGTTTGATTCCCCACTCCTCCACTTGCACCAGCTGGATGACCTTGGGCAAGCCATAGTTCTGATAGGAGCTGTTCTTGAAAAAAGAGCAGTTTCTCTCAGAGCTCTCTCAGCCCTACCTACCTCACAGGGTGTCTGTTGTGCGGAGGGGAGGGGAAGGAGTTTGTAAGCCGCTCTGAGACTCCTTTGGGTAGTGAAGGGCGGGGTATAAATCCAATCTCTTCTTCTTCTTCTTCTACCTCCCAGGGTGTCTGTTGTGGGGAGGGGAAGGGAAAGGAGTTTGTAAGCCGCTCTGAGACTCCTTCGGGTAGTGAAGGGCGGGGTATAAATCCAATCTCTTCTTCTTCTTCTTCTACCTCACAGGGTGTCTGTTGTGGGGAGGGGGAGGGAAAGGAGTTTGTGAGCCGCTCTGAGACTCCTTCGGGTAGTGAAGGGCGGGGTATAAATCCAATCTGTTCTTCTTCTTCTTCTTCTACCTCCCAGGGTGTCTGTTGTGGGGAGGGGAAGGGAAAGGAGTTTGTAAGCCACTCTGAGACTCCTTCGGGTAGTGAAGGGCAGGGTATAAATCCAATCTCTTCTTCTTCTTCTTCTTCTTCTACTACCTCACAGGGTGTCTGTTGTGGGGAGGGGAAGGGAAAGGAGTTTGTAAGCCGCTCTGAGACTCCTTTGGGTAGTGAAGGGTGGGGTATAAATCCAATCTCTTCTTCTTCTTCTTCTTCTTCTACCTCCCAGGGTGTCTGTTGTGGGGAGGGAAGGGAAAGGAGTTTGTAAGCCGCTCTGAGACAACTTTGGGTAGTGAAGGGCGGGGTGTAAATCCAATCTCTTCTCTCTTCTTCTTCTTCTACCCAAGCCTTGCTCTTCTACCCTTCTGAAACTGAGCCCAACAAATAACCGTTGTGTGACGAAACTGGACTTCAGGCGGGGTGGAAGCTTCGGCCGCCAATCAGTATGGGCAAAAGGCCCCCAAAGAACCTCAATGGAGAACCCGCCCTACAGCCCCATTTCCCCCTATGGGCTCTCCCGGGATACCTGAGCTCCGAAGGCAAAGGTTCATCAGCAAGGCGACGGAATAGGTCAAGGTGTAATCCGACATGCAGTCCGTATCCTTCAGTGTCTCCACCAGCCATGGTATCAGCTCGTCCTTGATCATGGCCGACTGCAGAGCACGCCTGGAAGGGGGAGGCAGCGAGCAGAATTTTCAATCGATGCCCGGGCAAGGAGAGAGTTTCCACCTAAGAGTGGCGGCTTCACCAAAACCGAAAAGGTTGACCCAAAGCTCTGTGAGTGGACGAAGCCGCCCGGCAAAGAGTCAGTCCGTATTTACAGCATTTCTACCCTGCCTTTCTGCCCAGTCAGGGACAGAGAGGCAGCTAATGGGCCTAATGAAAATACATCATATGACCAATTAAAAAAATATAATAAAACGGAACGCAGCACATTAAAATGTAAGGCAGGTCTGTCTGCTCAAAGTCCACCCTATCAGAGGGACGCTCGGAAGAGGCAGGGAAAGTTGGGGTCTAGGGAAGGGACCTCCCTCCACGTGCCTGTGGAGGAGACCAGGAAGAGTAGTGACGTAGTTGTGATGTCTTGCAAAAGAAGAAGAAGAAGAAGACGACGACGATGACAAAGAAGAGGAGATTGGATTTATACCCCGCCCTTCACTCAGAGCGGCTTACAAACTCCTTTCCCTTCCCCTCCCCACAACAGACACCCTGTGAGGTAGGTGGGGCTGAGAGAGCTCTAACAGAAACTGCTCTTTTTCAAGAACAGCTCTGGCAGAACGCTGGCTTGCCCAAGGTCATCCAGCAGCTGCAAATGGAGGAGTGGGGAATCAAACCCGGTTCTCCCAGATAGTCCAGGCACTTAACCACTACTCCAAACTGGCTCATTCCTGCATGCCAGTATGTCCAGGGGGCATACCTCCCCAAACCCCACCCCTTCCAAATACATTGAGTCAACCCACTGGATTGGCTCCCCCTCCCAGCCACTGACTCCAGGGACCCCCGTGACCCCCTGCCCTCTCAGCGTTACCCTCACAGATGCCTTCCTCCTGGGTGGCAGAACCCCCTTCCTGGAGCATGGAGAACACACAGTTCTGAACTTCATTCACTCACTCAATTTATTTCCAACCTTTCTTCCCCAAGTGGCTTACATCATTCTCCTCTCCTCTGTTTCACGTTCACGACAACCCTGTGAGGTTGGTTAGGCTGAGGGTGTGCATCTGAGAGCCAGTTTGGTGTAGTGGTTAAGTGTGCAGACCCTAATCTGGGAGAACCGGGTTTGATTCCCCACTCCTCCACTTGCAGCTGCTGGATGACCTTGGGCAAGCCAGCGTTCTGTCAGGGCTGTTCTCTCAGGAGCAGTTTCTGTCAGAGCTCTCTCAGCCCCACCTACCTCACTGGGTGTCTTTTGTGGGAAGGGGAAGCGAAAGGAGTCTGTAAGCTGCTCTGAGACTCCCTTGGGTAGTGAAGGGCAGGGTATAAATCCAATCTCTTCTCTTCTTCTCTTACAGGGGCTACTGTAAGCTCTTGGAGGATTGGCTATGTTAGGGGCATCTCGCCCAATATGCAAAGGAGTTCCTGCTACAAAAAGAGCCCTGCCTGCCTGGTGGGAGCGACAGATACTTTAAGTGAGAGAAAGAAACAGCAAAAAATTTAAAACTACTTCACACCTAACCACACAAAATAAGAGAGGGTACCGTCACAGTTCCCATTTGCCCACTTATGGCAGGAGACTTCTGGGTAATTGGGATCCCTGCCGGCCAATGCTCACCTGAACGGTGGGTGGAAAAACTGGGGCCAAAACGGGAGGGTGCGATTGTTGTGGGAAGAAAAATTAGAAAGAAAAATAAGGCCTTGCCTGCTTATTGGAAGTTCTGACCATAGAATTCCAGTCAGGGCTCTTTTCGTAGCAGGAACTCCTTTGCCTATTAGGCCACACACCCCCTAACGTAGCCAATCCTCCAAGAGCTTACAGCAGCCCCTATAAGAAGAGCTCCGTAAGCTCTGGGAGGATTGGCTACGTTAGGGGCGTCTCGCCTAATATGCAAAGGAGTTCCAGCTACAAAAGGAGCCCTGGGGCCGCCTTGCCGTGTTTTTTGTTGGCGTGTCTGTCCGTCCCTGGAGAGAGAGGATCCCGGGCTGAAAGGGCTCAGAGAGCCCATTAACTCTGGCCATGCCTCCAAAACCATCCCCAACCACACCGGCACAGGGGACTACGCCTTGGCTGCACCAACAGGTGGCCGCCGCACCCTCTACCAGCAGCTGAGCGGCACTGGAGGCCAGCGCCAACATAACTGGCCCTTACAATGGCATAACTTGGGACATACGCCGACGCAAAGGTCAGCTGGTTCCCCAAGAGCTTTCCGCTCCCTCCTCAGGACTGCGCTGTGAGTCGCTGAGGGCACAAACATCGCCTTGTGTTGGCAACGCGGTTAATGTTTCACTGGGCCTGACGGGAAACGTCATATTCTTTTTGTGCCCTCCGTATCTCTCCCGCCCGTCCTTCAAATGTTCTAACAAACTGTGGGCCGTAAAAAAAGAGCAAATAAAACTATTTATTGTTCCCAGATGTTTTTACTGGCTTGGCCCCGACCCATCAGTTCCATTTTCCAAGGCAGCCGCTTGGCTTGTTTAGGTCTCTGCTCTGGCGAGGTCAAGGCTCCGCCCACAAAACAGACCTGACATCACGGACGTTTCTGCCCGCGACATGGCACTCCACACGCTCTCCGTAGGCTTCAGCACAGGAAGCTGCCTTATACGGGATCGGACCATCAGTCTATCAAGGTCAATATCGTCTGCTCAGACTGGCAGCCGCTCTCCAGGGTCTCAGGCGGAGGTCTTTCACATGATACACTACCTGATCCTTTTAGCTGGAGCCGCCCGGAAATCGAACCTGGGACCTTCTACAATGCACAGCAGATGCTCTGCCACTGAGCCACGGCCACTCTACACAGCTCTCCAGGGTCTCAGGAGGAGGTCTTTCACACCACCTACTGCCTGGTCCTTGGGCAAGCCATAGTTCTGACAAGAGCTGTTCTCGAAAAAGAGCAGTTTCTGTCAGAGCTCTCACAGCCCCGCCTATCTCACAGGGGGTGTCTGTTATGGGGAGGGGAAGGGAGTTTGTAAGCCGCTCTGAGACGCCTTTGGGTAGTGAAGGGCGGGGTCTAAATCCAATCTCTTCTTCTTCTTCTTCTTCTACCTCACAGGGTGTCTGTTGTGGGGAGGGGAAGGGAAAGGAGTCTGTAAGCCGCTCGGAGATTCGCGAGTGAAGGACAGAGTGTAAATCCAATCTCTTCTTCATCTTTCACTTTGATTGTCAGATTTTATAGCAACGTAGAGGGGAATATCTGTTCCATCCTGGGTTTGGTAAACTGCGGAGCAAATGCTAGATGCAGACTGGGCCATAGAAGAAGAAGAAGAAGAGATTGGATTTATACCCCGCCCTTCACTGTCCAAAGGCGTCTCAGAGCGGCTTACAAACTCCTTTCCCTTCCCTCCCCACAACAGACACCCTGTGAGGTAGAAGAAGAGGAAGAGATTGGATTTATACCCCGCCCTTCACTGTCCAAAGGCGTCTCAGAGCGGCTGACAAACTCCTTTCCTTTTCCCTCCCCACAACAGACACCCTGTGAGGTAGAAGAAGAAGAAGAAGAAGAAGAAGAAGAAGAAGAAGAAGAAGAAGAGATTGGATTTATACCCCGTCTTTCATTACCCAAAGGCGTCTCAGAGCGGCTGACAAACTCCTTTCCTTTTCCCTCCCACAACAGACACCCTGTGAGGTAGGTGGGGCTGAGAGAACTTCTGACAGAAACTGTCCTTGAGAGAACAGCTGTGCCAGAGCTTGTGACTGACCCAAGGTCACATCGGCAGGTGCAAGTGGAGGAGTGTGGGGAATCAAACCCGGTTCTCCCAGATAAGAGTCCGTGCACTTAACCACTACACCAAACTGGCTAGAAAACAAAAGCCTTGGTCTCGGGGCAGAATCAATAGGCTCAGAAACCCTGCAGAACAAAAGTCCGCCGGCAGCGCCTTTAAGACCGACAAAGTTTTATTCAAGTGTGCGAGTACTTTTCTTCAGATTCTTCAATGTGTGAGTACATTTCTTCAGATTCTTCAGTCTCTATCCAAAGAAATATGCGTGCCCACAAAAGCTCATACCCTGAATAAAACTTTTGTCCGTCTTAAAGGTGCCCCACTGGACTCCAGCCTTGCTCCGATTCACTATAAGGCAGCTTTATGTGTTCGCGGCAGCTAAGAAAAAGAATCCCCCGGGAACTTCGCCAGCCAAAGGTCCCGTCAAGTCCTTCTCTTCTGCCTCTTAAGTGACACTGCTGTCATCGGCACTGGAAGAGCCTGATGACAGCTGCTCAGAAACCAAGAGCTCATCGTCTCCTCCCCCACCCCCCCCAAGCCCCGCGCTTTCATCACCTGAGGCTGAGCTTCTGCAGAGACCCCAGGACATTCTCCCGGGTAAGAGAATCCTTCGCTTCGGTTTTCAGTCTCTCTTCCAGCAGTCGGAGCACCCGGAGGTTCTGCGAGAGGTAGAGGCGACCTGAAAGAGAGCGGAAGGGAGAGAGACACGGGATCGGGGAGGAACTGTGCCTAAGAATAGATGGCACCCTCTCAGCACCATTTCTTCTGGGAAAAGGCACAAGACACAGGTGCCCTCTCTCACCCCTCCTATTCCCAATCGCAACAGAACCACTAGCCGACATGATCAGAAATAAAGACGATATTGATGGCATCGAAATAGGGAAGAAAAACTATAAACTTACATTATTCGCAGACGAATCTTGTTGTAAATGTAGAATGAATAAAACCATTTGGGGGGGGGGGGGGAAGGGTAGCCGTGTCAGTCTGCCAGAACAAAGTGAAACAGAAAGTTCAGTGGCATCTTGAAGACCGACAGCCTTTATTGACTCACAAAAGCTCACACTGAAATAAACATTGTCAGTCTTTAAGGGACCACCAGACTTTTGTTTCGTTCTGCTCTTCTGAGACACTAGATCGGGGGTGTCAAACATAAGGCCCAGGAGGGCTCTTATGAGGAAGAGAGAAGCGATTGGATTGATACCCCGCCTTTCTCTACCCGAAGGAGCCTCAGAGCGGCTCACAATCGCCTTCCCCTCCCCTCCCCACAACAGACACCTTGTAAGGTAGGTGGGGATGAGAGAGCTCTTTCGAGGGACAGCCCCGAGAGAACTTGTGACTGGTCCAAGGTCACGGACTGCACAATAGGGAAAGGGGGGCAAAAGAACTAACTCAACCCAGGACAATGCTAGAAACAAAGAGGGTTGAGCTAATGTAATATTAAACAGTTCAAAATTTAATAAGGTGTACGCAAGTTAAAATACGTTTAAAATCCACATGTAAACAGGACTTTCACACATTTATACACATGATGGGACAATACATATAATACTAAAGACCAGACGCGTTTCGGCCATAAAAGGCCTTCTTCAGTGGTCACAAATACAATCTTGTCCAGACACACATTCATACACTAATATACAAATTCTTAAAAACCCTTTGTATAAAAACCAGATGTAATGCCTGCAAATCAAAAAAGCAAAAGAAGAAAAATCAATTATTATTACAATGTAAACCAAATTTTAATAAATTGAAAACTATTGCTTTTTTAAAAAAACTTATTAGCTTTTATAGATGTAATTTAGTTGTAATGTAGATGTAATAACCAACCTGACCTTCTATTTTTTACACCTCCTCCCAGTCCCTTTCTGTATCTCTCTTAATTAGTATGGGGCAATGGCAAGGTGTGATTGCATCATCTTTGAGCTACTATTTTAGGTGGCTAACACAGTAACCTACAACAGTATTTTTGCATGGATGGAGAGACACACATTCATACCTTAGATACCCTGAACACCAGGTTGGTTATTACTAACATACTTTAACTTATCTCTAATGTGGATTATATATTATATGGATTATTAACATAATCATTTCATTTTTTCATTTTTCATTTAGAATACATATTGGCATGGGTATGGCCCATTTTACATACCTGTAACTAAATTACATCTATAAAAGGCATCACATCTGGTTTTTATACAAAGGGTTTTTAAGAATTTGTATATTAGTGTATGAATGTGTGTCTGGACAAGATTGTATTTGTGACCACTAAAGAAGGCCTTTTATGGCCGAAACGCGTCTGGTCTTTAGTATTATATGTATTGTCCCATCATGTGTATAAATGTGTGAAAGTCCTGTTTACATGTGGATTTTAAACGTCTTTTAACTTGTGTACACCTTATTAAATTTTGAACTGTTTAATATTACATTAGCTCAGCCCTCTTTGTTTCTAGCATGGTCCAAGGTCACACCAGCAGCTGCACGTGGAGGAGTGGGGGAATCAGACCCGGTTCTCCCAGATTAGAGTCCGCACTGCTAACCACTACGCCAGACTGTGGCCCGCAAGGGATTGGTGCAAATGAGAGAACGTAAGACCGCCCGGGGAGGGGAGCGGGTGGAGCTACTCCGATTGCGGCATCAGCACAGCAGAACAATAAATAATGACGGGTTTCAATTAAGGGTGGGAAGGTAGCAGTCGGATCTTAGGGAAAGCTTTTTGACAGTCAGCGTTGTTCAGCGAGTGGAATCAGCTTGACTGGGGAGGTGGTGAGCCCCCCCTCCCTGGCGGTCTTTAAGCAATAGCTGGACAAACCCTTGTCAGGAATGCTCTAGGCTGAGCCAGGGAGCTGGATGAGATGGCCTGCTCTATTTTTTGCTTGTTTGCCACCTTGGGCAATCTGGTCGGGTGGACAGGTGGCACGGAAAAGCTATTTAAGCCGTCAGCACTTAGAAACCACTCGGACCCAACACTGGCGCATAAAGAAGACGGGCCCTGAGGGGGCACGCTTCCACCGCTGGGCGTCCCTTACCTTCGGCCAGAGAGGCAAAGGCGTTGACCAGCCTGGCTGTATACTGACGGACCACCTCGTTCTTCGACTGTATCAGCATCAACACGCTTCTCTGCGAGAGACAGAAAACACGTGGCGGGGGGTCTGCCCTTCGACCTACGACCTCTCAAATTAAACCAAAATCACATTTGGGGCTCGACTCGTGGGAAATGCACCATACGTGGGCAGGAGGAGGCAATTTCCACCAGTGGCCCCCCCCCCCAAATATTCCTGGGCACCCTCCACCCCTAGCAGCGGGATTTTGGTGTGTGTTTTAGAGGAATAGGCAAAAATCCTCCTCCCCCACACTCACAGAGATTTGGGCAGGATCCAGGCCAATATTGCCTAAGACCGGGTTTATTTCAACCCGAGCAAAAGTTGGAGCAATTATACTATTATTCCTCTGTTTCCTCTAAAAACTATTTATGCATATGTTGTCGAAGGCTTTCACGGCCGGAGTTCATTAGTTGCTGTAGATCTTCCGGGTTGTGTGGCCGTGGTCTTGGCACTGTAGGGCCTGATGTTTCGCCAGTGGCTGTGACTGGCATCCTCAGCGGTATAACACAGAAAGATGGAGTACTCTCTGTGTCAAGGGGAGCAGAAAAATGGTAGGCAGATAATTTATATCTACCCTGGAAGGTGGGATAGGGCTGAGTCATTATCTGGTAGGAGTTCTCCAGGCTATGAACACGCTAATGGAGGAGCTTTCCTGAGGAGGTTCTTTTGTCTATGGATTGTTTCCTGAGGAGGTTTCCTGTTTCTTCAGGAGGTTCTTTTGTGTGTGGAATGGCTAATGAAACTCTGATCTTATCTGTAGTGCTACTGTCAGCTGTAGAGCCTTTTGTCATTTTCAGGACAGGAAACCATGCCCTATTTATTTTTAAACTCTCTTCTTTCCTCTTGAAATTGTGTTTATGTTTATGAATTTCAATGGCTTCCCCTGTGTAATCTGACATGGTAATTGGAAGTGTTGTCCAGTCTTTCAGTGTCTTGGAACCAAATGCTGCGTCCTGTTTGGTTTAGGCTATGTTCAGCCACTGCTGATTTTTCGGGTTGGCCAAGTCTGCAGGGTCTTTCATGTTCTTTTATTCTTGTCTGGATGCTACGCTGTGTGGTCCCGATGTAAACTTGTCCACAACTGCATGGTATGCAGAAGTGAGGGGGTCTCTTCTGTCTTTTGCCGATCGTAGCTTCTGTTGTATTTTTCTGGTGGGTCTGAATACTGTTTGTAGGTTGTGTTTTTTTCATAAGTTTTCCCATCTGATCTGCGATTTCTTCGATATATGGAAAAAAACACTTTTCCTCGTGGGAGACTGTTTTTCCTCGGTTGTTTGTTTTACCTTTGCTTCTACTTCTACATGCAGTTTGTATTCTATTTTTTAATCGCACGCAACACACAAAACGGAGGAAGGAAGCGCCATTTACCATTAGACCGTTAATCTAGGCACAAACTGTCCATCCTCACAGACAGGGGTCAGCTGATCACGCAACCATGTCCACCGGGTTCCCAAAGATGCAGCCTTCTCCCACCGCAGAAAGGGTCAAAACTCAAGCGCAGAGTTGCCCAACCACGCGCCCGATCACTGATCGAACCGGAAAGGTCCCCTGACTAACCTGAACGTTGCTGTAGCAATCCAGAAGATCGTTGTTGATATAAGCCTGCAAAGCCGTGTCCCTTTGCTCACCGGGATGGGATGTGGTCAAGCGCTGTAAGAGAAGCACGGGAGAGTGGCCATCAAGCCGAACTTCTAGCATGACGGGAATTATTTAGACACAAAGCAAAGTTCAGAAACGGCTTCTCAGCTGTGGCCCCTACCCTGTGGAGTGCAGTCTCAGAGGAAGGAGGAGACTAGATTTATACCCCGCCTGTCACTGGAAGTCTCAAAGTGGCTTACAAACTCCTTTCCCTTCCCCTCCCCACAACAGACACCCTGTGAGGTAGGTGGGTCTGGGAGAGCTCTTTTCAGAACTGTCCTTCAGAGAACTGTGGCTTGCCCAAGGTCACCCAGCAGCTGCATGTGGAGGAGTGGGGAAATCAAACCCAGCTCTCCCAGATTAGAGTCCACGCTCCTAACCACCACCCCAAACTCCTAACCATCACGCCAATACGATCCGTACCCTGCCGGACTTGCTTCGTTTCTGCAGGGCATGCAAAGCTGAATTATTTAGGCTGGCCTTTGGAAGGTAACCAGGTGTTTGGCCTGTTTGAATAGTGGTGTGGTGACAGGCACGTACTTTCAATATGTTAACGTTATTATTTTATATTAGTTATTTGTTTTTATGTTGGTGTTTCTTTTTTACCTTATCGCTTTTAATGTTGTAAGATGCCACGAGACCCTCTGGAAGCCCCCCCCCCCAAGCACCAAGAACACAGAGCCTCACTGGCCCCAGAGTCCCCATCTAGACCTTACATAAACATAAGAACATAAGAGAAGCCAATGTTGAATCAGGCCAATGGCCCATCTAGTCCAACACTCTGTCACACAGCGGCCAAAATATACCAGGTGCCATCAGGAGGTCCAGCAGTGGGGCCAGGACACTAGAAGCCCTCCCACTGTTGACCCCTCCAGCACCAAGAATAGCGGGCATCACCTGCCCCAGACTGAGAGTTCCCATCTATACCCTGTGGCTAAGAGCCACTGATGGACTTCTGCTCCATATGTTTATCTAATTCCCTCTTGAAACTGTCCATGCTTGTAGCTGCCACCACCTCCTAACATAAGAGAGAAGCCAATGTTGAATCAGGCCAATGGCCCATCTAGTCCAACACTCTGTCACACAGCGGCCAAAATATACCAGGTGCCCTCAGGAGGTCCAGCAGTGGGGCCGGGACACCAGAAGCCCTCCCACTGCTGCCCCCCCCCAAGCACCAAGAATAGCGGGCATCACCTGCCCCAGACGGAGAGTCCCTATCTATACCTTGTGGCTCATAGCCCCTGATGGACTTCTGCTCCGTATGTTTATCTAATTCCCTCTCGAAACTGTCCATGCTTGTAGCTGCCACCACCTCCTGTGGCAGTGAGTTCCACATGTTCATCACTCTTTGGGGGAAGAAGGACTTCCTTTTATCTGTTCTAACCCGACTGCTCAGCAATTTCATGGAAATTGTTCTGGACCGTGTGGCTGACAACTGGGGGAACTTCATTTGCCGTGGCTCAGCACTGAGCAGCTGCCACAGTGCCCGGTGGAACTTATCTCAGAGGCTTCAGTGAGGCTCCGCCATGCGGTACAATCCAACGTGGGCGGAAAGGCAACACTTCAGAAACCGCCAACCCTTCCAGATGCAACGCCAGCCGGGAGAATTTTGCAACGTGTCTCTCGGCCAGGGGCAGGGTGGCATCGACTTTCTTCTAAACGGATTCATCGACATCCTTCAGCTCACCCACCCAGCGCAAGGCCTGCAGCAAGAAGGCCTTCAGCCGGTCGTTCCCGTCAACCAGGTCTTTCTTCAGCTTCTCGTAGTCCAGGGAGGGCAAGAGGGGCACTTCTTGCACTTTCCTGCAGGGTGAACAAAAAGCCACACTCGGTGACAAAGGCAGCAAACTCCTTTGGTTGGTGCAAGTCAATGTCAGTCAAATGAAGCACGAACACACACGAAGCTGCCTTATACTGGATCAGACCCTGGGTCCATCAAGATCAGTCTTGTCTACTCAGAAGGGCAGTGGCTCTCCAGGGTCTCAGGCTGAGGTCTTCCACATCACCTCCTGCCTGGTCCTTTTAATTGGAGATGCCGGGGACTGAACCTGGGACCTTCTCCGTACCAAACAGAGGCTCTACCACTGAGCCACAGCCCCTCCAGAACACATGAACCTGCCTTATACTGAATCGGACCCTTGGTCCACCAAGGTCAATATAGTATAAGACTGGCAGAGGCTCTCCAGGGTCTCAGGCTGAGGTCTTTCAATCACCTCCTGCCTGGTCCTTTTAACTGGAGAGGCTGGGGACTGAACCTGGGACCTTCTGCATGCCAGGCAGAGGCTCTTCCACTGAGCCACAGCCCCTCTTTACAGCCCTCCAGGGTCTCAGGCTGAGGTCTTTCACATCACCTCCTGCACCTGGTCCTTTTTAACTGGAGATGCCGGGGACTGAACCTGGGACCTTCTGCATGCCAGGCAGAGGCTCTTCCACTGAGCCAGGGACCCTCTTTACAGTTCTCCAGGGTCTCAGGCTGGGGTCTTTCCCATCACCTCCTGCCTGGTTCTTTTAACTGGAGATGCCAGGGACTGACCTGGGGCCTTCTGCATGCCAGGCAGAGGCTCTTCCACTGAGCCACAGCCCCTCTTTCCAGCTCTCCAGGGTCTCAGGCTGAGGTCTTCCCCATCACCTCCTGCCTGGTCCTTTTAACTGGAGATGCCGGGGACTGAACCTGGGACCTTCTCTGTACCAAACAGAGGCTCTTCCACTGAGCCACAGCCCCTCCAGAACACATGAACCCTGCCTTATACTGAATCGGATCCTAGGTCCACCAAGGTCAATATAGTATAAGACTGGCAGAGGCTCTCCAGGGTCTCAGGCTGAGGTCTTTCAATCACCTCCTGCCTGGTCCTTTTAACTGGAGAGGCTGGGGACTGAACCTGGGACCTTCTGCATGCCAGGCAGAGGTTCCTCCACTGAGCCACGGCCCCTCTTTACAGCTCTCCAGGGTCTCAGGCTGAGGTCTTTCACATCACCTCCTGCACCTGGTCCTTTTTAACTGGAGATGCCGGGGACTGAACCTGGGACCTTCTGCATTCTAAGCAGAGGCTCTTCCACTGAGCCAGGGACCCTCTTTACAGTTCTCCAGGGTCTCAGGCTGGGGTCTTTCCCATCACCTCCTGCCTGGTTCTTTTAACTGGAGATGCCAGGGACTGGACCTGGGGCCTTCTGCATGCCAGGCAGAGGCTCTTCCACTGAGCTACAGCCCCTCTTTCCAGCTCTCCAGGGTCTCAGGCTGAGGTCTTCCCCATCACCTCCTGCCTGGTCCTTTTAACTGGAGATGCCGGGGACTGAACCTGAGACCTCCTGCATGCCAGGCAGAGGCTCTTCCACTGAGCCACAGCCCCTCTTTACAGCTCTCTAGGGTCTCAGGCTGAGGTCCTTCCCATCCCCCCTGCCTGGTCCTTTTAACTGGAGATGCTGGGGATTGAACCTGGGACCTTCTGCATTCTAAGCAGAGGCTCTTCCACTGAGCCAGGGACCCTCTTTACAGTTCTCCAGGGTCTCAGGCTGAGGTCTTTCCCATCACCTCCTGCCTGGTTCTTTTAACTGGAGATGCCAGGGACTGGACCTGGGGCCTTCTGCATGCCAGGCAGAGGCTCTTCCACTGAGCTACAGCCCCTCTTTCCAGCTCTCCAGGGTCTCAGGCTGAGGTCTTCCCCATCACCTCCTGCCTGGTCCTTTTAACTGGAGGTGCCGGGGACTGAACCTGGGACTTTCTGCATGCCAGGCAGAGGCTCTTCCACTGAGCCATGGCCCCTCTTTACAGCTCTCCAGGGTCTCATGCGGAGGTCTTTCCCATCACCGCCTGCCTGGTCCTTTTAACTGGAGATGCTGGGGATTGAACCTGGGACCTTCTGCATGTCAAGCAGAGGCTCTTCCACTGAGCCGTGGCCCCTCTTTACAGCTCTCCAGGGTCTCAGGCTGAGGTCTTTCACATCACCTCCTGCACCTGGTCCTTTATAGCTGGAGATGCCGGGGACTGAACCTGGGACCTTCTGCTTGCTAGGCAGATGCTGTGCCACTGAGCCACGGTCCCTCTCCTCCACATATTTGCTTTACTGCTTTAATTTAATCTCGTTGTGCGCTTCCTTGAATAAGAGCCCATAGAAAGGTTGAGTACAGCCTAATTTTCTTTAAAAAATAATACACTAAATAAGAAACAGAAACGGGGGCCTGGTAGTGAGATGGTCAACCCAAGTCCAGTCGGCAGGTGGGGGGTCACATGAATGCACATTCCTCTATTAAAGAAACTCCTCCCTGCAGAAAAACCAGTATGCCCGGGAGAAACATTCTAGAACTCCCCATGTCTTCTCCTTTAACATGCTGTTTTTCTGTGTGGAGGAAATATTTTTGTTCTGGAGGGCCACTCAGGTCTTGCCGTCGGAAACGGTTCTCACCTCAGGGGCAACCAGGCCCTACTGAGAATCTTGAGCCTTTATTTAGAGAGGGAACCCTCTCGGGTTCGGAATGCTTGACATACCTCCACTCGCTAATCTCGCCAAGAATTCCGTAAGGCAAGTTCGAAGAGCTGCCACGGAATCAGAGTTCAACCAGTCTGGCAGGTCTGGGACTATGGCCCTGAAGACATCTCTCAGCCTTAATGCTGCCCCCATCTGTAGAATGGGTCAATTTCTTTTCAGGAGGATTTCTAAACGTTTCGATTCCTCGACGGCTTGCTGCATATTTAGGCAGCGAATGCATGACCTGACACACCCGACCAAGCGTTCGCTTGCTTAGTGACCTACTTCATATACTCCGAGTTCTTCGCAGCATCATCATTTACGTGGACTTTTACGTGCCGCGTTCCTCCCCAAAGGGACCCAAAGCGGCTAACGGAAACGTCCAAAAATGCAATCAAAACAACCCATCTAAATAAAGCCAATTCATTAAATGAATAAGAAAATGCAAAAAAGTTATTGGTGGGTCACACCGCTTGAGGGCAAAGCACTCACTTTTTGCCATCAAGTTGCAGCCAACGAATGGTGACCTCCAGGGGTCATTTCGTAGAAAAAGGGGGGCAGGAGCTCATTAGCATAACTTATTTGCATAAGCCACACCCCTGACATCACCGGAAGTGTGTCAGAAGGCAACACCCACCGCTCAGGCTCCACTGGACTGGTTTTTGGGGGGGTGAGTACACAGATCTGCCCCCACAGAGGAGGGAGAGCTTGTACCTGAATAAACCTTGGTCTTAAAGATGCCACTGGACTCTTCTGGATGGCCGGCAAGCGCAGGAAAGTGCGTGTCTGCTTGTGGGTCAAGGAGAGCGGCATGGAGGATGCGCATGGCCTCAAGCAGGTAGGAGGCCAGGGCAGTGGCAGGGCAGCAGCGCAGGAGGAGGCCAAGTAGGCGCGGGAGGCCGGGACGGAGCTCCTTGCAGGCCTCGCAGGACTCGCCAGGGCCCGCCTTGCAGAGGCGCCGTGCCAGGGCTGGTATGAAGACAGGCAGAGCCTGGGCGGGCCGAGTGCCACGACCCACGTACTGATGAAGAAGCTCGAGGGCCAGCTCACGGCAGTGCTCCGCTGGGTCAGCCAGGAGGCTGGGAAAGGCAAGGGGAGCTGCTGGGAGCAGGGGGCGGGGTTTGCTGCAGATCCTCACCCCCTGGGCTCTTTACTGCCGGAGCACCGCTCCTGTGCGCTCCTGCAGGAAATGAGCCCTGCTGACCTCATAGGGCGTTCAAGGCAAAAGGCGTTCTGAAGTGTTTTGCCCTTGCCTACCTCTGTGCAGAGACCCTGGACTTCTTTGGTGGTCTCCCGTCCAAGTACTCACCAGGGCCGACTGTCCTTTGCTTCTGAGATCTGACGAGCGTCAGCCAGCTTGGGCTACGTGGATCAGGGCGCTTCTACCCACCATCAACAGCTATGTACCTTTATACTCTAAATTAATGGAGGTCATCCCCACATCCACCTACCTGTCAGGTATTTGTCTTTCGAGAAGTGGTCACCCTATGCCAGCATTGTTCTCTTCCCCTTCTGGTTGGCATAGTTCCTAAATTTGTCACCTCCGTGAGTACCAAAAGGTATCTCCACTTTGACTCTCGGAGTTACTCTATGACCCTGTCCGGAAGCGATGGCAAACCATACCTTGTTTGAGCGCACTCAGGGCTATTTTGGGGCAGGAACGCACAGGAACGGAGTTCCGGCTGGCTCCCAAGTTGGCCACGCCCAGCAGGAACTTATTAGCATAATAGGCCACACCCAACAACAGAAACTCATTAGGATTGGCTACATCAGGGGTGTGTGGCCTAACATGCAAAGGAGTTCCTGCTCCAAAAAAAGCCCTGGGGGTTTTGACAACAAACAAGGTAAACAGAATAAGAAGCAAAAGATGGGTGTGGCTGGATGGCCACACTTCTCATAACATGGGATGTGGCCTAATATGCTAATGAGTTTCTGCTGCTGGGTGTGGCCTATTATGCTAATGAGTTCCTGCTGGACTTTTCCTACAAAAAAAGCCCTGATCACACTTGATGGACACCCTGGGTCGCACACGTCCTTCCACTTTTCCCCTGAATGGATATATATATACTTCCCCTTTCATGGCACACCATTAGTAACCTTTTAAAAGGGCGGGTTTTTTTTCCTGTCTGCCAAACAAGAATTTAACCAAATTTTGAAATACTGGTTTGGGGGAGGAGGAGGAGGAGATTGGATTAACACAAAAAGAGATTGGATTTACACCCCACCCTTCACTCAGAGTCTCAGAGCGGCTTACAAACTCCTTTCCCTTCCCTTCCCCACAACAGACACCTTGTGAGGCAGGTGGGGCTGAGAGAGCTCCGACAGGACTGCTCCTGAGAGAACAGCTCCGACAGAACTAGTCATCCAGCAGGTGCAAGTGGAGGAGTGGGGAATCAAACCTGGTTCTCCCAGATTAGAGTCTGCGCACTGAACCACTACACCAAACTACACCAAAGGGGGAAACAATTAGCTTCATGGTTTGGATGCAAAGATAAACAACAACATGCTGAATTTTCTGAGCTAAGGGAGTAGGGTTGCTAACTCCAGGTTGGGAAATTCCTGGAGATTTTGGGGGTGGAGCCTGGGAAGGCAGAGTTTGGGAAAAGGAGTGAACTCAGTGGGATATAATGCTGTAGGGGGCACTTTCCAGAGCTGCCATTTTCTCCAGGGGATTGGCTTCTGCGGCCTGGAGATCAGCAGTAATTCCGGCAGATCTCCAGGCCCCACCTGGAGTTTGGCAACGCTTTGGGGGAAGGAAGAAAGAGAAGAAGCATGCAAACCCAAGAGTCCCCCCAGTTCATTCACATTGCAGCTACAGAAATTCAACCAAGTTAACCATGATCTGTTTTTAATAAGAAAAAAGGAAGAATTTAAAAGAAAACTACTTACACAGGAGCCAAGGATGCTCTTAACATCGTGGAGGCCTGTATTCGGAAGGGAAAGAGTGAAAAGAAAGAACAAGGCATTTAGCCAAAAATTACCCAAGCTATAGGGGTTTATCCCCCTAAAAAGAGAGCCACAATAACCCCTGCTAAAGAACTCTAACCCTTCTGCTTGATCGCCACGTGGTCTCTCTTAAAACCTATCGGTAATCGAAAAATTATGGACACTCAGAAATGTTAACAGTATAAAAGAGCAGGATTGACCCATTCAAAGGGCAGCTTTGCAACCTGACTTTGTGACCCAGCGTAATCAGAAAGGAAATTACCGTCGCAACCAAGACAGCATCTCTATTTGTGACAAAAGACTGCTGTCAAAAGAAACCACACACTTCTGAATAAAGATTGATTGATCAACGGGCGATGGGAGTGGGCTGCAACAGCGGCTAAGGGATCTCTGTAAATGATTTATTTAGTTTTTATACTTTATCCCCATTCAATAACAGCTGTAGACCGTTCCTGTTAACATTCAGGGCGACATGATCATTTAACACAAGACAAGGGAGTCTAATTCTGAGTTTATTCTACTCACAACGCATCTTCTCCATTTATATATAACGCAGCAGTTGGTCTACATCAGGGGTCCTCAACATGGCGCCCACGGGCACCGTGGGGCCCCGCCCAGTGTTTTCAGAAGGAGGGTGGGGCCAGGTAGAGTTCTTGCTCAGCACAGCTTCTGCCTGGCCACCGATCCGTGCTGATTAAAGTAACGCTGCTTTGGTATCGGCTGCCATCACTATGTTGGTTTACCCTCTCACTCACTCTGCTTTCCCAGGCTGCGGTCGCACGCGCCAGATAAAACCGGAGGGGAAAGCGAGGCTATTTCCTCCAGAGGAATTTGACCACAGTTATGAGATCACACCTCCCTTTGAAGCTGTGGGCACAGCCCATCAGTGTGTGATCAGACGCAACTACGGGTGAGTCTCTTTTTTTGCCGTTTCTTTCCCCTGAGCTTAAACGAGGAATCAATGAACCGCACCTCCGCACTGAGGGCCTCCCGATGGAGTTTGCGATGATGCGCATACTGCCAAGGGGGGGGGGGAACAACGGCACGGAGTCAGGATGGCCTGGTCAGACCATCCCGATGGCTTGAGAGCACGCTGGAGCGATCAGACAGGGGAAAGTCGGTTCGTGGCCCATCACAACCCATTTACTACTGGATTTTCCCCAGTATTTTTTATATATATATATATATATATATATATATATATATATATATACATTTTCATTAATTGCAACAAAAGTAACAACAATGTACAATCACACCCCTGACAACAACAAAAAACAAACACAACCCACAATGACAACACAATAACAGCACAGACAACCGGACAAAATGTAAAAAAAAAATTATAACATAAATTTCTGGTATTTTTCCAAGATTAATTTACGGTCACAATGAGTAGTTCACACTCTTTCCAAGCCACTTATATACTTTTCCCCATCTATTTTGATATATTAATTCATCCCGTCCTGAGAGTAATAAATTTAAATTGTCTAGTTCAGCTATTTCCATTACTTTCTCAATTATTTCCTCTTTATTAGGGGTGGAGTCTTTTTTCCAATTCTTAGCGATTGCAATCCTTGCCATCGTAATTATATAAAGTATGATCCTTACATCATTCTTCTTAATTCCTACCGGTAATATGTTAAGTAGGAAAATTTCCGGTTCTAGTTCTAGATTAACATTAGTGACTTCTTTTATAATTCTATTAATCATCTGCAAAACTTTTTAATTTTTCTGCATTCCCACCAGATATGTATGTAATTTCCCCAGTATTTTTGAAGTCTGCTTCTGTGGCAGAGCTGAACAGGTTGCCAATGGCTGAGGGGCACTTCCCAGATGTTGTTGTCTGATCGCGCCCTTTAAATCTGCCTGGCGTTCGTGCCTATGTTGGGTCTAATTGTGCGTCTGATCGCAGCTGCAATGTGTGTGTGTGTGTGTTTAAAAAACCTCTTCTCCCATGCATTTGGACTATATCTGGTTGTGCGTGTGGCTCTGCCTCCCAAGGCAGCCATTTTGTGGTTGGCCCCGCCTCCTGCGGCAGCCATTTTATGGCTGCACCCATCTGCACCCATCCCCTTGTACCAGAATTCCAAAGGTGCTTGCAAGCTCAAAAAGGCTGCGGACTGATGGGAGATGGATGTACGTAAGGACACCTCCCCCAGCCTTTTGAGCAGACACAAATTAAATACACCCTAATTTAGGTCACCAGAACTTCGGTTCCGAAGAACTGAGCAGTGGCTTTCGACAGTTCCTATCCTGTCACAATTTTTGTTAGTCTTTAAGGTGTTCCTGGATGCCTGGTCTTTTTAGGTCACCAGAAACTCTGACACACTTTCTAATAAGACGGATCTTTCGGTGAAGGGCGTCATTTCTCGGTGAGCCTAAAGGACATTATTCTGCGCATTCTTCTAACGATGCTATCAGGCGCCATTGATTCTCAGAATATTCATTGTCGTCCTTTTGTCCTGATTGTGACTCCTGGCTTTGTAAGGAAATCTTCTCCGCCCATTCAGGCCTTTAGAGTCTGGTCTCGGTCTGCGTAACCCAGATTCTTCCAGGCGCGGCACAATAATCAGCGCCTATTGTTAAGCGGTTGGGCTTAAAAGACAAAAGGCGTGAAACGCCAAAGGGAGGATTGGGTTACCGCATACCGTCCCGAGCGCTTGGGGTCTTGCGAAACCATCCTATGTAACACAAGGAGCGCGCCTCTCTCACAAACGGGTAAGCATAAAGCCGCGCTTGGAATTCATTTCATACGAGGCTTAAATCAATGAGCGATGATATATAATAGCTTATTAAAAGCCCGCTGGCCTTCAGTCGAAACACTTCTCCCCACAGAATGGCGACTGCCTTTCCCAGTAGGAAGGCCTTCCAGATGTATCGAGTTCTACCTACACCTATTTGGCCTTTCACTCCTTTTTATTCATTTCCCAGAGATCGGGGCTGATGAGCGGTTTGGCAGTCCTTTTGTTTCCGTGGGATGCGCCCCCCCCCAATCCAAAGCCGCCGAAGCGCCGGCAATGGAATTGTGCCGATTTGAGCCCAGGCGGTCTCTTACTCTTAAAACGTTTTAAAGTCATGACTGCAAAATTCATTCCAAGCTAACTACAACCAAAAATAATAAGAAGAGAAGAGATTGGATTCATAGCCCACCCTTCACTCGGAGTCTCAGAGCGGCTGACAATCTCCTTTCCCTTCCTCTCCTCACAGCAGACACCCTGTGAGGCAGGTGGGGCTGAGAGAGCTCTTTTGAGGACTGCTCTTGAGAGAACAGCTCCGAGAGAACTTGCGACTGACCCAAAGTCACACCAGCAGCTGCATGGGAAGGAGTGGGGAATCAAATCCCCAATTCGCCCAGATTAGAGTCCGCACTCCTAGCCACCACGCCAAACTGGCCTTCAGTCTATGTAGGGGTGAGGGAAAGAGGAATGCAAAATGGTCTGCAGAAGTTGTGGAGTCCCTCTCGGTCAGCATTTGAATATGGCTTCCATGTGGAGGTGATTCACTGTGTAGCCAGCACTCCCCAAGGTGGTACAAATAAATAAATGAATAAATAAATAAACACCCGCTGCCGACACCTTCCTTGGCATCCACCGAGTGTTGCAAAACGCAGGCAGGGCCGGAGGGGCTTTTAGCCGGGAAGGTGTCTGGCCGGCCATTAGGAGATTTGATTGGCTGCGCAGATTTTGAAGTTTTGGCTCAAGTGGTGTTTTGGAAGCAGCTGCCGCCGCGGCACAAGCATCCTCGCTCCCTGGCATTTTGGGGGGTTGTGCCACCTCCTATGGAGCCTGGGGAGGGTGGGGGTTTGGGGCGGGACCTCAGCCAGATATAATGCCGTACGATCCACCCTCTAAAGCAGCCATTTCTTCCAGGAGAACGGCTCTCTGTAGTCCAGAGATGAGTTCTAATTCCAGAAGTTCTCCAGGCCCCACCTGGAGGTTGCCATCCCTACTGGATGGACCCATGGGAGATCGGAATGGGCCTCCTACTGGAGGTGACGGCTGGGCACACTATGGGGGTACCCAGTAAGGATCTGGGAGGTGGAGGAGGAGGAGGAGGAGGCAGAGATTGGAAGTATACCCCGCCCTTCACTACCCGAAGGCGTCTCGGAGCGGCTTACAATCTCCTTTCCTTCCCCTCCCCACGACAGACACCCTGCAGTGTTCCCTCTAAACTGAGTTAGTGTGAGATAGCTCACAGTTTTTTTAGCCTCCGGCTCACACTTTTTGGTCTTAGCTCAGGAAGGATGGCTCCAGAGAAAACTAATTTATCCAATGCTCCCCCTAAGCTGCGGTGGCTCAAGTGGTTAAGACGCTGAACTGCAGGCTGTGGAAGGTCAGTAGTTCAGCAGTTCGAGACCCGAGAGTGCCGCATAACGGAGTGAGCTCCCGTCTCTAGTTCCAGCTCCTGCCAACCTAGCAGTTCGAAAGCAAGAAATTGCAAGTAGATAAATAGGTACCCCTTCGGTACCCTTTCCCTTTCCCTTTATGTTGCATTAGAGAAGTGGCTGATAACACTGAATTTATCAATCCAGCCAACAACCAAACGTATCATTACAACCTTTTTAATGTCAGATATTAGGCAAGTTCATATGAACCAATTTTTTTTAGGAACCGCATTGTGAGAAGCCAAATAACCTAATACAGAACACCACTTTACTACAAATGTGGAGTATATATCCCTATCCATATTGCTTCGAGTTATTTGATCAGTGATTCCCCCCCCAATTATATATAGATTCCATATCTTATTATTCTACATATTTGTGGAAGGCCCTGCCTCGTCTCTCCGTTTAGCGGCTGTAGCTGTTTTCGCTGCAATCAATAACGTGGCTATTAATCCTTCAGTAGATTTTGGTATATCTAGATCTGGCCAGCAATGCTCCCTCTAAGCTGTGGAGACCTGTGAGCAAAAATTCTACCCTGTGAGCCAACGCCGTGAAAGTTGTGAGCCGAGCGATTTGGCTGCTGCATGAATTAGTTTGCAGGATCCAGTCTGGTGTAGTGGTTAGGAGCGCGGACTCTTATCTGGGAGAGCCGGGTTTGATTCCCCACTCTTCCACTTGCACCTGCTGGATGACCTTGGACAAGCCATAGTTCTGACACAGCTGATCCTGAAAAAGAGCCATTTCTGTCAGAGCTCTCTCAGCCTCCCTCACGGTGTCTGTTGTGGGGAGAGGAAGGGAAAGGAGTTTGTCAGCCGCTCTGAGACTCCTTTGGGTAGTGAAGGGCGGGGTATAAATCCAATCTCTTCTTCTCTGGAGCCCTCCTTCCTGGGCTAAGACAAAACGTTTGAGCCGGAGGCTAAAAAACGGTGAGCTCGCTCACACTAACTCAGCTTAGAGGGAAGAATAAAAGTTCCGGTTCCATAGGCATATTAAAACCAGTCACAATATAAATCCGATTAAAAAACCTGTTCCCAAAAGGCCGTGATAACCTTGCACCTCCACCGGCGATGCTCACACGAACCCACTTCTCCGCACATGTCCCCAGCATTTTCCTAGTTGAGTGGCAGGCCCCGTCCTGCACATCCTAGAGCCCAGATGGCCGTTTGCATTCGAGCGGCGCAGCCAGGAGACTGTCCTGACGGTTCCGTTTTGCCCGCAGCCAGTGCATTCTTGGCGGGGAGAGGATATTGGCTCCCTAAGCCTCGGCCAGGATCAGAGCCTGGGAGCAGGAACAGCCGGCCCTTTGGGGGGAAAACACAGTCGGGATCCGCTTAGGACCCATTCAAGTCCCCTCCATAAAAGAGCCCCCAAGAAAGTTCCGGGGTGCCAGGCCGCTATAAATGTTTCTCGAAAGCTTTTTCCTGCCCCTAAATCCAGGTTGGGAGGATTCTTTGGAAGGGGGGGGAATCAAAGAACATGATGTTAATTGGTTGCAGAATTCAACTCCTGGAAAAATTTCATCCTTTAAAAAAAATTTCATCCTTTGATGGAGTCGGTCTCCTCTTTCAGGTGCTCTGAAGTCGAGCCCTTCTTCTCCAGTTGGTGTAGTGGTTGAAAGCGTGGACTCTAGTCTGGGGGAGCCGGGTTTGAGTTCCCACTCCTCCACATGCAGCTGCTGGCGTGACCTTGGGTCAGCCACAAGTTCTCTCAGAGCTGTTCTCTCAGGGGCAGTCCTCGAAAGATCTCTCTCTGCTCCACCTGCCTCATTGGCGATGCTCCCGCTAAGCTGTGGAGTCCTGTGAGCAAAAATTCTACTAATTGCTCTGCTGCCAATAAAGTTGTGAGCGAGCGGTTCGGCCTACTGCCAGTGTTCCCTCTAAGCTGAGTTAGTGTGTGCTGACTCACAGTTTTTTAGCCTCCGGCTCACACATTTTTGTCTCAGCTCGGGAAGGATGGCTCCAGAGCAAACTGATTTATGCAGCAGCCAAATCACTCACTCACCACTTTAATGCCAGTAGCACACAGGGTAGAATTTTTGCTCAAAAGGCGCCATAGTTTAGGGGATAAAAAAGGTAAAGGTTCCCTTGCTCGAAAGCCAGTCGAATCCGACTCTAGGGTTGCGGTGCTCATCTCCGTTTCCAAGCCGAAGAGCCAGCGCTGTCCGGAGACGTTTCCGTGGTCATGTGGCCGGCATGACTAAACACCAAGTCGCACGGAACGCTGTTACCTTCCCACCGAAGTGGCACCTATTTATCTACTTGCAATTTCTTGCTTTTGAACTGCTAGGTTGGCAGGAGCTGGAACTAGAGACGGGAGCTCACCCCGTCATGCGGCACTCTTGGGTCCTGAACTGCTGAACTACTGACCTTCCACAGCCTGCAGTTCAGCGTCTTAACCACTTGAGCCACCACAGCTACCCTAATGCAACACAGCAGAGAAGTATTTCTGTACGGGGTACTGTGCATCTCGTATGCTCAATATCTCACCTGTCACAAGGTTCTACGATACTGAAGAGTTCTTGTTTTGTATATATGTTGTGATAAACTCAATATTTTTTTTAAGTTAAAAAAAAAACTAGGACTGTTGGGCGGATGAGCTCTGAGAAAATCTGCATCCTCCCCCCAAAAAGGGGGTACGGGCATCACACATACAAT
>JAPDNY010000604.1:0-30737 GCA_029375565.1 Gekko gecko
AGCCAATCACATTATATGCAAGATAGTAAAAACCTCTATGATATCGTGGATGAGAGATATAGGTTATAATATCCAAATTAATGACTGGCTAAGAATTTGGAAAGTGATGAAATATGTAAAGGCAGTTCCATATAAAGAAAATATTTACAAATTATTCTATAGATGGTATTGGACGCCTGACAAGATTGCTAAAAGTTATACGGTTATATCTAGAAATTGTTGGAGGTGTAATACTAATGTTGGTACATTTTTCCATATGTGGTGGAAGTGTGGAAAAATACAAAAGTTTTGTCACAATATTAATAAGATGATAAGAGAAATTACGAATATTGACTTAGAACTGTTACCAGAAACATACCTGTTAAATATTATACCCGAAGGTTTTGAGCAAAAAGATGTATGTTTAATAACCCATATACTTACTGTGGCCAGAATATTAGTAGCTAAATATTGGAAGTCAGATGGATTACCAGTAAGAGATGAAGTAATTAAGAAACTAATAGAGACTGCAGAAATGGACAAATTAAGTATGATATTGCAAGGGAGAGATGGAAAGTGGTTCCAGGAACGATGGGATAGAGTTTATAAATGGTTAGAGTCAAAATGTGTATAGTTGACTCCGAAACTAGACTATGTATCATTCTGTAAACAGAAGATATTGTTGTATTCTTAAAAATATAAATAAAATGGTTAAAAAAAAATAAGCCAATCACAGGTGTAGGGGTGTGTTTGGGTGGAGTCGTTTGTTATGCATTTAAGCAGTCCACGGGCCTGCCCTGTATCTCTTGTTCTGAAATCACTAAGTAAAGTATGAGCCGAAATCTCTGAACGATTCGTCAGACTCAGTACTTTATAAAAACGCTCTGAGGCTTCGAGTGAAGGGCGGGGTATAAATACAATCTCCTCTTCTTCTATATAGTAAATACAGTTTTGCAATGGACTGCAAAGGAAAAGAAGAATTTTCAAAAGTCACTTTTGCAAAAGTCATTTTCACAGTGTTTATTTTTTAAAATAACCAGAAATCATCCAACAAAATAGAGGGTTGCCAAAAATGTATTTCGTTGTAACATTTCCAAATGCATTCAGCATTGCTCTTAACGGTAAACATTCTCAATTTGGCCGTCTGACTCCTTTTGCTTCCAAACAAAACATACAGTTCTTGAAAGCCAGAATGCCTCACTGGAGAGATTGACACTGCCAGAATCAGGAACTTCAGCACTGGAAATGGAGTCTGTAGGCATGGCTTCATGATAACTCCAGTCTTGATAAAGGATTGTTGAAAAGTCTGCATAGCTGGAACGTCTTTGACTGCTTTTACTGTATCTTGGACTGTAAACATATCAATTAGCAAGAACTGCGTGTTGATACTTTGTTTGGAAGCAAAAGGCGTCAGATGGCTGAACTGAGAGTGTTTACCTTTAAGAAGAAGAAGAAGAAGAACAGATTGGATTTATACCCCGCCCTTCACTTGGAGTTTCAGAGTGGCTTACAAACTCCTTTCACTTCCCCTTCCCACAACAGACACCCTGTGAGGTAGGTGGGGCTGAGAGAGCTCTGACAGAAACTGCTCTTTTTCAAGGACAGCTGTGCCAGATCTTGTGACTAACCCAAGGTCACATCAGCAGGTGCAAGTGGAGGAGTGGGAAATCAAACCTGGTTCTCCCAGATTAGAGTCTGCACACTTAACATGCTGTTTCTCTGCCAGTTTAGTGTAGTGGTTATCTCTATTGTTAAGTGAATGGCTGTTACTGTTTTTCACTGGACGTCTGTAGAGTACTGGGTCCAGATGCATGATTTCAGCTCATAGTTTTATTTCATCCAACTCAAGAACAACACAGCAGGACTGGAGGCCTGTTTAAATCCCTGTTGCAAACCACACCTCACACACACCCCACACCCGTGATAAGTTTATTTACAGTGCTCCAGTTCCTCATAGGTCCATTCTAGGATCCATGCTGGCTATTGTCTAACAAAGTGAAGCTTTGCCCATTCGCATGACCACGTGCGTATGCGGCCCACAGTTGGTACCCAACAAAGTCCTTGCATACGTTCTTTCTGGGACACAGCAAGCACAAAGCCTACTTGCCTGCCAGAGATGGAGCTGGCTTTTGTAGAAATGTGCAAACCAATTTCCATCTTGTCCACATCTGGAGAAGTGAGCTGACTCAGGAAAGCTAACAGCTGGAAAAGGGTAACTGTGGAGGGTGTCACGTGGGGGTGGTCATCTTACCACCGTGGTCTTTCTGGGGCTCCAAAACACATGCCAGCTGTGGGGTAAGAATACTCTTAGCTTCCTCCTGCGTCTATGGTGTTGATACATCATAGAAACTAGCAGGGCTCTTTTTGTAGAAAATGCCCAGCAGGAACTCATTAGCATAATAGGCCACACCCAACAGCAGAAACTCATTAGCTTATTAGACCACACCACTAACAGCACAGCTTATTAGCATATTAGGCCATACCCCCATGATACCAGGAGTGTGGTCATCCAGCCACACCCACCTTTTGCTTCTTATTCTATTTACCTTGTTTGTTACCTTTTGCTTTTAGGAGTGGAAACGAGTAAGAGTCCAGTAATGCCTTGAAGTCTAACAAATTTTGTGGCAGGGCAGGAGCTTTCGTGATCATTGCTCACTTCCCCTTCAGGCTGGATTCTTGTGCTTTTCTGCTGCTACAAACATGGCTACCCACCTTGATATATCTCCGTGGAAGGGTATCTGCAGCAGTGTGCAGTGACTCGCAGAAGTTCATCCCCTGCCACAAACTTTGTTAGTCTTTAAGGTGCTGCGGGACTCTCGCTCTTTTGTACTGCTACAGATAGACTACTAAGGCTCCTCATCTTATCTTTCTCTTGTAGGCTTTCCCTTGTTTTGTTATTTTCATTCCAAGTCCATCATTCCCACTGAGACCCAGAGGTGGATTATGAGCAGGGCTTTTTTGTAGAAAAAGCCCAGCAGGAACTCATTAGCATATTAGGCCACACCCCTGACAACACAGCTCATTGGCATATTAGGCCACATGGCAATGTTACCAGAAGGATGGTCATCCAGCCACACCCACCTTTTGCTTCTTATTCTGTTGACCTTGTTTGTTGTCAAAACCCAGAGCTTTTTTTGGAGCAGGAACTCCTTTGCATGTTAGGCTACACCCCCCAAATGTAGCCAGTCTTAATGAGTTTCTGCCATTGGGTGTGGCCTGTGATGCTAATAAGTTCCTGCTGGGCGTGGCCAACTTGGGAGCCAGCCGGAACTCCGTTCCTGTGCGCTCCTGCCCCAAAATAGCCCTGATTATGAGCATGATAAAAAAAAGTTTCCAATTAATGAGTAAACAGATTACAAAATATCATAAAGTCAGACAATCAGTGAGTGGGTTACAAGATGTAATGACATTTCAGGCTAACAGCAGAAATTCTTGATAGGACGAAGTAACGCAGCTGCGAATAATAACATGATTGTTTTGAGTGTTGTCAAAATCAGTAGATTTCTATGGCGGCACTCTGGACAGGAGGGTGTGGGGACAAGCCCCTTTGTCCAGTTTTGTGCAGCTCTTCCAGGAGAATTCCCTCCTTCCCATTGACATTGGGGAACAGAAAGACGATTTTTTAATCCCAGAATGCCTGCTGGTCTTGTTTCCTTCAGGGAATGAATGGCAAAGCTTGCAACTGGGGATGTGTGTGTGTGAGGGAAGATTGAAAGGGTTGCTCCATGCTAAGGAAGTCTGAGGATGTTTTCAGGTTCCTGGCCCTGCCATCACTATGCAGAAGGGGGAATTTTGGTGGATGCAGCTTCCCTCAGTCCTGTACGAACCTGCCAATATTCCTACACAAGGAATAAATGTTCAGACACCTCACCCACCCCACCAAATCCTGTTATGCTTGTCAGATCATGAGGAAACATTGCTGTGTCTCCTGGCTACCTTTTTCTTTTTTGGACTGGAATAGAATTTCTGTCAAACTCGAGTTCTCATTTGCCATGGCTGAGATCAAATTGTTCTATAGGCATAAGAACATAAGAGAAGCCAGAAGAAAGACCACTTTGGATTGTACCAGCTGAAGTGATTAATCCATATTCAAGAAATCAAGGGCTAGATTGGCTACCTTATAAAAATCTTTTAAAATCTGAAGGGAAAAATTTTGTGTTAAAAGACAGATTTGATGTTGAATTTGAATATGATTGGTTGAAGTATAGACAGATTTATGATTTATTTAAGACCGATAAAAAAGAATATGGTTTTAGAGAAAAGAATATTGAAATTGAAACCGTATGGCTTGAGAAAGGAAAAAAAATGATTTCTAAACTGTACAAGGTTTTATTGAAATGGTATACTGAGGACGAAACTGTAAAAGAGCAAATGATAAAATGGGCTGTAAATGTTAATAATGAGATATTAATGACATCTTGGGAATACTTGTGGAAAAAGTCAATGAAAATTTCAACTTGTGTAAATGTTAAAGAGAATTGTTATAAAATGATGTACAGATGGTATATGACGCCTAAAAAAATTGCTATTATAAATGAAAGTATGTCTAATAAGTGTTGGAAATGTAAGAAACATGAAGGGTCTTTTTACCATATGTGGTGGACATGTGATAAAGCAGTAAAGTATTGGACAGAGATCCACAATGAGATACAAAAAATTTTGAATTGTACTTTTAAGAAAGACCCACAGATGTTATTGTTAGGTCTTAAAATGGAAGAAATAAATGTAGCCAAGAGAACACTACTATGGTACTTGACTACAGCAGCAAGACTGACTTTTGCTCAATGTTGGAAACAAGATAGAGTACCTGAAACATGGGAATGGATTAAAAAGACGTTGTTTTTGGCAGAAATGGACAAATTAACAAGAAAGTTAAACAACGAAGAAGATGAAACTTTCTTTGAAGACTGGAAAGACTTTCAAAAATACTTGTTGAAAAATTGGGACATTAAACGTGGTTTGATCTGCTTTGATAGTTATTAAGAGGAAAATGAAATAGAATTAGACTTTTGAATTGTTACCGTTTGTAAGAGAAAATAAGTTTAGAAGTAACTGTACTAGAACAAGAGAGATATTAATGGGGTTGGAGCAGTGCGGGAAGCCTTGTTTGGGGGGGAGAAGGGAAATTAGAAAAATGGATATGTAGGTTGGTTGAAAATGTATGAACATGTGATATATCCAATAATAAACTGTATTTACCAAAAAAAAGAACATAAGAGAAGCCAATGTTGAATCAGGCCAATGGCCCATCCAGTCCAACACTCTGTCACACAGTGGCCAAAATATACCAGGTGCCATCAGGAGGTCCAGCAGTGGGGCCAGGACACTAGAAGCCCACCCACTGCTGCCCCCTCCAGCACCAAGAATAGAGTGCATCACCTGCCCCAGACTGAGAGTTCCCATCTATATCCTGTGGCTAATAGCCACTGATGGACTTCTGCTCCATATGTTTATCTAATTCCCTCTTGAAACTGTCCATGCTTGTAGCTGCCACCACCTCCTGTGGCAGTGAATTCCATGTGTTAATCACTCTTTAGGTGAAGAAGTATTTCCTTTTATCTGTTCTAACCCGACTGCTCAGCAATTTCATGGAGTGCCCACGAGTTCTTGTATTGTGAGAAAGGGAGAAAAGTACTTCTTTCTCATCCTGCTCAATCCCATTCATAATCTTATAAACCTCAATCATGTCACCCCTCAGCCGTCGTTTCTCCAAGCTGAAGAGCCCCAAGCATTTTAACCTTTCTTCATAGGGAAGGTGTTCCAACCCTTTTATCATTCTAATTGCCCTTCTCTGCACTTTTTCCAATGCTATAATATCCTTTTTGAGATGAGGTGACCAGAACTGTACACAGTATTCCAAATGAGGTTGCACCAATGATTTATACAGGGGCATGATGATACTGGCTGATTTGTTTTCAATTCCCTTCCTAATAATCCCCAGCATAGTGTTGGCCTTCTTTATTGCAGCTGCACACTGTCTAGACATTTTCATTGAGTTATCCACTACGACTCCAAGATCTCTCTCTTGGTCCATCTCTGCCAGTTCAGACCCTATCAATGTGTATTTATATTTAGGATTTTTGGCTCCAATGTGCATCACTTTGCACTTGGCCACATTGAACCCCATTTGTCACGTTGACGCCCACTCACCCATCCTCGACAGATCCCTTTGGAGTGCCTCACACTCCTCCCTGGTTTTCACCACCCTGAACAACTTCGTGTCATCTGCAAATTTAGCCACTTCACTGCTTACTCCCAATTCCAAATCATTAATATACAAGTTAAAAAGCATGGGACTGAGTACTGATCCCTGTGGTACCCCACTGCTTACCACCCTCCACTGAGAAAGTTTCCCATTTCCCAATGTGCCTGTACAATGTGGGGGGGGGGGAGACGTGTCTAGGGGGAATGTGTGTGTGCCTGGTGCGCTTTGTTGCTTGGTAACCGTCTTTCTAAGGGTGCCTCCCTGCCACCTAGATGCTGGGCAGAGAAGAAGTGACTCTGGAGCTGTCTGCACTAGCCACCCTGTCCTATGTAAAGAATTGTAGGTTCACAGGTGGGGGAGATGTGAAAATGCACTTTTTTAGGCAGGCTGATTGAAACGTGATTGGTTAGGCTTCGGGGGTGGATCTCTTTCAATGGGGTGTAACTTTGAGTTGGCGCCTAAATCTTTAGTTCTGGCACAAGAATGTCCTAGCTTGTTGTATCTCTGGATCTCCATAAACAAATCTTTGAAAAGAGAGCATTGCTCTATGGCATTATGCCCCCTCGAAGTCCCTCCGCTTTCCCAAACCTTAGGCTGCACCCCCAAATCCCCAGACATTTCCCAATCCAGGGCAGCAACAAGGTGGCCCTGATTTCCACCAATTCCCTCTCAGAGCCTTCCCAAAGGTACTAGTACTGGCGGCGACCACCACAAAGAAAGCCCCGTTCCCCCTATGTGGACAATGTCAAACAGGAGAAAACAAGGCTTTCTTTGTGCTTGGTGCTCTCCGAACTACAAGTCCCAGAGTTCCTTGTGCACAGGCAGGAGGGCGGGATACCTGGCGGGAAGGGCAATGCAAAGCCCCGTGTCACAGCTGGGGTAAACTCGGTTGCTGTTTCTGGCGGGATTCGCAGGCCGGAAATATATGTAAGTGAAATAAAAAAGGCTTGAGAAATAAAGCTTTAAAGTTAATGGGCCGGACGTTTGCAGCCGCGTTGGTCCGTCAGCATAAAATAATCAAGAGACGGACAAGTTGCAATCCCTTTTGAATGACCCAGCGAGTCACCAGGTGGTTCGCAAACGTGTAGAGTCTCAGGCGGGTGTTCTTATGGCACCAGACTTGCAAAGGCAGGCGTTTTTCCGCCATGCACTATAGGGAAGAGTCATTTCAGAATGAAAGCAAAGCCTTTTCGTGAGGCATGAGGCTGTATGTACGGGAGGAGAGAATCATGGAAGCCTGTTGCCCAACTGTACCAAGCCCAACAAGATAAAACTTGGGGTCCTGAACTCACCCCCGCGCCCCGCCCCGTCCATTTCCACTCTCTCCCGTTTTGTTGCAAAGTCTCTTTCCACCCAAGTGAACTTTCCGCCAGATCTTGCAGCGACCGGGGGCGGGGGGGGGTGTTTGCTGCTGCTGCTGCTGCTGCTGCTGCTGCTGGCCCGCTCGGGGAAATCCCAGGTCCGTTTCTCACGATGGGGGCCAGACAATACTTTCCCCGCTCCTCCTTGCTGGTTTCTCTTCCAGAAAAGCAGCTTCCCAGCCGAGGTTTAAATCCCGTTTCGACGAATCCTCCGTAAGTGGCCGAGCTTTTGAGTGGTCCGGTGGTTAAAAGAAGCGAGTTCAAAACTAGAGATGGAAGAAAAGGGGAGGGGCATCAGTTGCAGATGCACCTTCCTGCCTCACCACTTCCCCAAGAAGTCTCTGTATGGGAACTTTGCAGGTTTCGTTTGGAAGGGCAGAGGTTTCAGGTGCAGCTTACGGATGGGGTGAGGGGCGGAAGTTGGTGGGGGTCAATGCTCTTGTCTAAGCTGTGGAGTCTTGTGAGCAAAAATTCTACTTTGCCAGCTACTGGCATTAAAGTTGTGGGCGAGTGATTTGGCTGCTGCGTAAATTCGTTTGCTCTGGAGCCATCCCTTCCTGAGCTGAGACGAAAAATGTGTGAGCCCGAGGCTAAAAACTGCGAGCTAGCTCACGCTAACTCAGCTTAGAAGGAACACTGGTGGGGGTGTTTTTTTTGTGGGGAAAGAAGCAATTAAAGCAAGAGAGAAATAGATATAGGGTGGAGGAGAGTTCAACTCAAGTTGATGAAGTCCGATGAAGGATTGTGGGATAGGTGTGTTTGCATACTGTGGCTTTGCTGGGAAAATTAACTCCGCAGCTCAGATTAGCAGCACATTAACTGAGTGCGGATATTTTGAATGGCGCTTGGAATCCATGTATATCCTTTGGGCACTCCCCCTCCCCAATCTTCCATTGAGTTCTAGGAATTTCGGGAAAGCAGTGATTCCATAAGTAATGATTTCATAAGATAACTGTGACCCTCTTACATTTTAATAATTGTGAACAATTTGATTTTCTCTACATTTAATTTTTTTTTAATTGCCTTTCTCTTTTAGGAGTAGAAAAGAGCAAGAGTCTAGCAGCACCTTAAAGACTAACAAATCTTGTGGCGGGGGGAGTTTTTTGTGAGTCGCTGCCAATACTCCCTCTAAGCCATGGCGTATTGTGAGCAAAACTTCTACTTTGTGAGCTACAGGCAGTAAAGCTGTGAGGGAGCGATTTGGCTGCTGCGTAAATTCGTTTGCTCTGGAGCCATCCTCCTTGAGCTGAGACAAAAATGTGTGAGCCAGGGACTTAAAAACTGTGAGCTAGCTCACACTAACTCATCTTAGAGGGAACACTGGTCACTGCTCACTTCTTCATGCTGGATTCTTGCACTTTTCTGCTGCTGCGGACAAAAAACAAACCAGGGAGGAGTGTGAGGCACTCCAAAGGGATCTGTTGAGGATGGGTGAGTGGGCGTCAACGTGGCAAATGGGGTTCAATGTGGCCAAGTGCAAAGTGATGCACATTGGAGCCAAAAATCCTAAATATAAATACACGTTGATGGGGTCTGAACTGGCAGAGACGGACCAAGAGAGAGATCTTGGAGTCGTAGTAGATAATTCAATGAAAATGTCTTGACAGTGTGTAGCTGCAATAAAGAAGGCCAACGCTATGCTGGGGATTATTAGGAAGGGAATTGATAACAAATCAGCCAGTATCATCATGTCCCTGTATAAATCATTGGTGTGACCTCATTTGGAATACTGTGTACAGTTCTGGTCACCACATCTCAAAAAGGATATTATAGCATTGGAAAAAGTGCAGAGAAGGGCAACTAGAATGATAAAAGGGTTGGAACACCTTCCCTATGAAGAAAGGTTAAAATGCTTGGGGCTCTTCAGCTTGGAGAAACGACGGCTGAGGGGTGACATGATCGAGGTTTATAAGATTATGAATGGGATTGAGCAGGTTGAGAAAGAAGTACTTTTCTCCCTTTCTCACAGAACAAGAACTCGTGGGCACTGTATGAAATTGCTGAGCAGTCGGGTTAGAACAGATAAAAGGAAATACTTCTTCACCCAAAGAGTGATTAACATATGGAATTCACTGCCACAGGAGGTCGTGGCAGCTGCAAGCATGGACAGTTTCAAGAGGGAATTAGATAAACATATGGAGCAGAAGTCCATCAGTGGCTATTAGCCACAAGGTATAGATGGGAATTCTCAGTCTGGGGCAGGTGATGCACTCTATTCTTGGTGCTGGAGGGGCAGCAGTGGGAGGGCTTCTGGTGCCCTGGCCCCACTGCTGGACCTCCTGATGGCACCTGGTATTTTTTGGCCGCTGTGTGACAGAGTGTTGGACTAGATGGGCCATTGGCCTGATTCAACATTGGCTTCTCTTATGTTCTTATGTTCACAGTGACGCATCTTGATCGATCTCCATGGAAGGGTGTCTGCAGAAGTGAGCAGTGACTCAGGAAAGCTCCTCCCCTGCCACAAAATTTGTTAGTTTTAAGGTACTACTGGACTCTTCCTCTTTTCTGCTGCTACAGACAGACTAACTCGTCTACCCATCTTATCTTTCGCTTTCAGGCTTGCCCTTGTTTTGTTAACATATGGTTATGCATATCTGTTGTTTGATTTATTTGTTATTTTCACTTCAAGTTCGCCTTTCTTAGTGCAGCCTAGAGGTGGATCGTGAGCATGATAAGAAAAAGTTTCCAGTTAATGAGTACACAGATTGCAAAATATCATAAAGTCAGACAATCAGTGAGTAGATTGCAAGACGTATCAACATTTCAGACCAACAGCAACAATTCTTAGTAAGACAAAATAATGCAGCTGTGAATAATAGCATAATTTTGTTTTGAGTGTAGTCAAAACCCATAGATTTCTGTGGCGTCATTGTGGACAGGAGAGTATGGGGACAGGCCCCCTGTCCAGTTTTGTGCACCTCTTCCAAGGAGTTTTCCCTTCCCATCAACAATAGTGCTCAGAAAGAGAATTCTTTGTCCCAGAATGCCTACTGGTCTAATTTCCTTCAGGGAATGAATGGCAAAGCTTGCCATTGGGGATGTGTGTGTGTGAGGGAGAATTGAAAGGGTCGCTCCATGAAAAGGAAGTCTGAGGATCTGGGCAAGTTCCTGTCCCTGCCATCACTGTGCAGAAGGGGGGATTTTGGTGGATGCCACTCCTCTCGGTCCTCTGTGAACCTGCCAACATTCCTACACAAGGAATAAACGTTCAGGCGCCTCACCCACCCCACCAAATCCTGTTGTGCTTGTCAGATCATGAGGAAACATTGCTGTGTTTCCTGGCTACCTTTTTCTTTTTTGGACTGGAATAGAATTTCTGTCAAACTTGAGTTCTCGTTTGCCATGGCTGAGGTCAAATTGTTCTATAGGCAATGTGCCTGTACAATGTCAAGGGGGGAGATGTGTCTGGGGGGAATGTGTGTGTGCCTGGTGCGCTTTGTTGCTTGGTAACCATATTTCTAAGGGTGCCTCCCTGCCACCTAGGTGCTGGGCAGAGAAGAAGTGACCCTGGAGCTGTCTGCGCTAGCCACCCTGTCCTAGGTAAAGAATTGTAGGTTCACAGGTGGGGGAGATGTGAAAATGCACTTTTTAGGCAGGCTGATTGAAACGTGTGACTGGTTAGGCTTCGGGGGTGGATCTCTTTCTATGGGGTGTAACTTTGAGTTGGCACCTGAATCTTTAGTTCTGGCACAAGAATGTCCTAGCTTGCTGTATCTCTGGGTCTCCATAAACAAATCTTTGAAAAGAGAGCATTGCTCTATGGCATTATGCCCCCTTGAAGTCTGATTTCCACCAATTCCCTCTCAGAGCCTTCCCAAAGGTACTAGTACTGGCAGCGACCATCACAAAGAAAGCCCCGTTCCCCCTATGTGGACAATGTCAAACAGGAGAAAACAAGGCCTACACAGAGGAATACAAGTTCAGGAGCTCCCCCCCATACACACACCAAATCCTGTTGTGCTTGTCGGAACATGAGGAAACATTGCTGTGTCTCCTTGCCAGCTGTTTTTAATTGAAACAGAACCTCCACACCCCAGTGCAGTTTGCTTTAAAATATGTTAGGCAGTGAATGGAGGGGGCATCAGTCTCTACTTGTGGGTATCCCAGAGGCATCTGAATAGCCATTGTCGGAAATGGGAGGCAGGACAGAATGGCCTGATCCAGCAGGGGCCTCTTTTTCTTCTCTAGAAACTTCTTCGCTTCAGATTACACTGCCCTGTGAATCACCTCACAGCTTGTTTGTGTCTCTCCTCCAGGGCGACTTGCTCTCTGGGAGTCAGGGAAAGCCAGCGGCCACTTTGTGACCACCATTCTTTGGATAGAGACCCAGTGTGGGGAAACAGGTCTGAGGGAGCCAAATACTGAACTATTTTGGCATTCCCCAGCTGAAGTTATCAGTGCTGTGAGATTCGAGGCTCGTCCTACATGTAGAGCAGGCCTCCCTTTTAAGGTAATTCTCGTACAAGGGTCGTTCTGTTTCTTTCTCTTCACCTCTCCCTGAGAAGGTCAAAAGCTAGTGAAGTGGTTAATGTTGAACTGGGATCTGGGAGACTGGCTTTGAATCCCCACTCTGCTGTGGAAGCATGGGCCAGTCACCCACAGTCAGTATAGCCTACTTTACAGATTTATAATGAAGATAAAATGGAGAGGCAGAGAACAATGTGTGCTGTTTACAAGTCCCCGTTGGGGAGGAAGGCGGCACAGACTGGGAGGGGGAAATATCTCCCCATTTTTTTAAAAAGGGAGTTTAAGAACCTCCCTGAGCTATCGAAGCCAGCGTGGTTTAGTGAGTAGAGTTTCTGACCAGGATCTAGGAGGTCCAGGTTCAAATAGCCACTCTGCCACGGAGGGTTACTGGCTGGCTTTGGGCCAGTCGTGTGGTCTCCACCTGTGAGGACAAGAGAACAATGTAAGCCGCTTTGGGTCCCCTTTGAGGAGAAAGATGGGGTGTAAATGAGGTAAACCAATCAAGAGAAATGTGTCTCCCTACAGGCCCTGGAAGAGCATCAGAGCCGGGTTCCAGAACGTCTCCTAACGGTGGTGGAATAGAAACATTGAAGATGCAGCCAGCTCAGGTAAGGGATGGATCACCTGTGAAGAGAAACTTGGCGCCTCCTTTTCCTCCAGCAGGGCTGGAAGGAACCGTTTCCTTTTGTCTTTGTAATTTGGAACCTTTTTCTTTTTGTAAGCCACCTTAGATTTCTCCACAGGGAAAAGGGGCCTAGCACACTTAAAGAGAGAAAGAAAATGTATTTCCACGGCTTTCTGAGTAACACAGCAACCTGTTCAGGAGGTCTTGTGTTCCTCTGAACTTGTTCCACAAATGGAAAGGTGGGATGCCTATAAATTCCCCAGGCAGGTTTTCTTGATTTTCCTGTGGTGTGTCAAGTATTTCTTGAAGGCAGAGCTCCCTCTTGGGGTAACAAGAACCTGAGATGAAGGGTCTGGATGAGGAGGAGGGTCCGTGGTGGAGCACCTGCTTGGCATGCAGAAGGTCCCGGGTTCAATCCTTGGCATCTCCAGTCGATAAAAGGATCAGGCAGGAGGTGATGTGAAAGACCTCCTCCTGAGAGCCTGAAGAGCTGCTGCTAGTTGGAATAGATAACTGACCTTGATGGACCAACAGTCAGTGGATTTACAGTCAGGTAACTGTGCTCAAGTGGTTAAGACACTGAACTGCAGGCTGTGGAAGGTCAGTAGTTCAGCAGTTCGAGACCCGGGTGCCGCATGGTGGAGTGAGCTCCCGTCTTTAGTTCCAGCTCCTGCCAACCTAGCAGTTCGAAAGCAAGAAATTGCAAGTAGATAAATAGGTACCACTTCGGTGGGAAGGTAACAGCGTTCCGTGCGCCTTGGTGTTTAGTCATGCTGGCCACATGACCATGGAAACGTCTTCAGACAGTGCTGGCTCTTCGGCTTTGAAACGGAGATGAGCACCCCAACCCTAGAGTCGGATTCGACTGGCTTTCGAGCAAGGGAACCTTTACCTTTACCTTTTTAACTGTGCTTATGATGGGTCTGACTCAGTAGATGGCCACTTCAGATGTTCCAGTTTTAATATCTGTAATTGCTGGGGGGGGGCGGGCATGGCTCAGCGGTAGAGCATCCACTTGGCATGCAGAAGGCCCCAGGTTCAGTTCCCAGCAGGGGTCTCTGGAGAACCCCTGCTGGTTGGACTGGACAGAACTGACCTCGGTAGAAGAGTGGGCTGATTCAGTACAGGGCTGCTTCGTGTGTTCTTTTTTCGGTATTGTGAGCATATTTGGCCCAGAGTGGGTGGATCAGCTGCGAGATGATCAGTTGTGAGGAAAAAGTATCTTCTTTCTTTTCCAGTCTCCGGTTTCCTTCGAGGAGGTGGCCGTGCGTTTCACCAAGGCCGAGTGGGTGCTGCTGGATCCTGACCAGAGAGCTTTGTATAGAGACGTCATGGTGGAGAACTATGGGAACGTGGCCTCTCTGGGTGAGGCTCCCTCTTGTCTCGCTTGGTAGATGTGGAAGCTGTGCTTTTTGCCACTGCGGCTTCTTTATTTATGTTATTTACAGCCTGCATTTCTCATTGAGACTCAAGGCAGATTGCAGTGTAAGTCGGCACAATCCATAGGGTTGCCCTGAAGAGTCACGCAATGGCAAATCACCTTTGAATGACTTTTGCCTTGAAAACCCTAGAGGGTTTTCCCATAAGTTGGCTGCAACCGGATGAAGCTTTTCACCACCAGCAGTGTAGTCCACTGGCCTGTTTCCTCTGTTGAATGAATGAATGAATTTATTATTACAGCGCATAGCCAGCAGTATATAACCCTACCAACAAATAATTACCATATAAATAAGTTACAAAGACAAAAAGTATCCAGATGGTAAATCTATTAAGATAAGTCAAGATTAATAAAAGATAAAATTATACAAGCATTTTGATCAGTAAAAACATAGGTACGATGTAAAGTAAAGTAAAGGTAAAGGTTCCCTTGCTCGAAAGCCAGTCGAATCCGACTCTAGGGTTGCGGTGCTCATCTCCGTTTCAAAGCCGAAGAGTCAGCGCTGTCCGAAGACGTTTCCGTGGTCATGTGGCCGGCATGACTAAACACCAAGGCACACAGAACGCTGTTACCTTCCCACCGAAGTGGTACCTATTTATCTACTTGCAATTTCTTGCTTTCGAACTGCTAGGTTGGCAGGAGCTGGAACTAGAGATGGGAGCTCACCCCATCATGCGGCACTCTCAGGTCTCGAACTGCTGAACTACTGACCTTCCACAGCCTGCAGTTCAGCGTCTTAACCACTTGAGCCACCGCAGCTCCTAGGTACGATGTAGTGTTGGTCAAAATTAGATCTTAAAAAGGGTAAAATAGCGATAATAAAAGATCAGTAAAATTAGAGTCGGACAGTCCTAACCCAAATGGCTGCCTGGACGCTGATGAGCTTTTACAACCAAGAGACAAAATTTCGCTAGTGTTTCCTCTGTTGAAATGTCTTTCTGGATCATTCTGTTACAACAAAGCCCTGTTTCTTTTCTAAAATGCCCTCCTGTCTGCTGCGGGAACAGGTGGTCCTGGACACGCCTGCCCTGCCTCGAGGTCTTTGGCTTGACCAGTAGCATTTGTGGAATCCCCAAATCCCATTTTAATAGACCTGAAAGTTGTGTGTCCCCCTGAAATGGATAATGGATGTCATTACAGTCCTGGCTGTATATCAGTTGGACGGGTGGTGACATCACACTGTTGTTCTCCTCGAGTCCTAGCCCTCTAATGAGTCAGTAGTCTGAGGGCCAGGCCCTATGTTTGAGGATTAACAGCTGTTAGTATGTTAATAGTCAGGTTTACCTGGCCCAGTAGTTAAGGCGCTGAACTGCAGACCGGAAGGTCGGTAGTTCAGCAGTTCGAGACCCGGGTGCCGCATGACGGAGTGAGCTCCCATCTCTGGCCCCAGGTCCTGCCACCCTAGCAGTTCAAAAGCAAGAAACTGCAAGTAGATAAATAGGTACCGCGTTGGTGGGAAGTTAACAGTGTTCCGTGCTCAGCATCTAGTCATGCCGGCCACATGACCACGGAAACGTCTTCAGACTTACCTGGTGCAGTGACCAGCTCTGTCATCAGACACGTTTAGTGGTACCCTGGACTCTCTTCATCCTGCTGGGTTGGGAGGTTTGGAGGCCTTATCTGGTTAACTGTTATAGTATCTAAATGAAGCTGGATAACTCCCTCATCCTAACGTTTATCAGGGCTGCCACCATGCAAACGTTTTGCCCAGCTTTGGCTTCCATATTGGACAGTGTCGTCTAACTGCCCATTTTCCAGGTTTCCCCCTGTCTTTGTCCCAGTCTTTCCAGAGGTCCAGCCTACATCAGCGCCATCTTCCCTCCAACAGCCCTTTCTGGCTGCCATTTTCTCTGCATACCACTGGAGGGCCCGGACCTGCGTAGCCCAGGCTGTATCTCAGTCTCATCAAATCTTGGAAGCTAAGCAAGGTTGGCCCTGCTCAGGTTTTAGAAGGGAGACTACCAAGGAATACCAGGGTCATCATATGGCCACAGGCAATGGCAAACCACCTCTGAACATCTTTTGCCTTGAAGACCCCATGGGGTCAGCTGTCACTTGATGTCAAAAAAGTAGAAAAAAGAGCCGAGGCCTTTTTAAAAAATTGATGATTGCTGTAGTGCAGAAACGTTACAACCATCTAATGCCATGGCCTCCTAATTTCTCTGAATAACTAGCTTTCTTCCTCCCCAAAAAAGCACATCTGTAGCCTTTTTTCTTACAGAGATAAAAGGGGAAAGGTACCAGTGGTTTTTGTCCAGATTGTCTCTTCCTGTCTATCAACAGTTGGGAGTGGTCTTCGCCCACTCTTGAGTAGACCGATTATTTCCTTGATTTGTGTCTTGTCTTAAACAGGGCTCTCTTTGTAACATCTGACTCCCAGTGGTTTGTAGTTTTTAGTATAAATGTATTTGCTTAATGGATGTTCACTTCATGCATCTGAAGAACTGAGCTCTGATTCATGAAAGCTTATGCAGGAATGAATCTTCTGGTCTTCAAGCAACCCCTCTGGGCTTGTTTTAATGTCAGTTGTTACAAATCTAAATGCACAAGCCTAGATAAATTCTAGTGCTTTCACAGCTGAATAACTCGCCTGGGAGCTCTATGCTGTTGCTTAAAAAGAGAAATTGAAGTGTTCCCCTCATGTTCATCACACTCCATTCGAGGGCCTGCATTGATTTGTGGGAGAAGTTCCAGACCACGTGCCTGAATCAGACTTGATGCCTTGTGGCGTTGAGAGACTGCAAGAGGAACGACATAAAAGGAACATGGCTGCCTTGGCCCCCAGAATGGGATTTCTAACTGGTGTGTCTCTCCAAGTTTCATGAACAGTAAGCCTACTGGAAGATGGGTGCTTTCAAAACTCTGTGGTGGTTTCTGTTACCTACTCACCTGTTGGGGTTAGGAACGTTCCTTCTCTCGTGTGGTCTTTTAGAAGGTGAATGTAGAAATAGATGATGTAGGGAGGCCTGGATTTTTTGTAGTAACTAACTAGTCTGTTTGTTTCCTCCGAAGCGGCTCCCGAGCCTGGCCTCATCTCCTGGCTTCAGGAAAGCGAAGCACCGTTTCCCCCAGACCCCGAAGAAGAGGAGAGGTCGGCAGGTGGGTGCTTAGAGGTGTGATGGGCCTCTTTGTTGGCTGGGGGTTGAGCGGTTTCCTTGGAGGGCAGCCAGATGTTTCCAGTGGCCCGGATCACTCAGGCTGTGAGAGCTGTGAACTCACATACCCTTGGGATACCTCCAGTGGCTCTGCCATCCTCTGAGGTTTCTTTCCTCGTAAGACTTTGCATGGGAGGGGAAGGCTGAAAGAGTTTCATTCCTCTCAGTGTTGATCCAGATTTGTGGGCCTTGGATTTTGACCTTGATTCCACCCACCTGGAACTATCTCCTCATTCTGGGATGTCTACATTGCAGGAACAAGAATAGAGTTTTCAGGATTCTGTCTCCTCCTTTTTTGGAGGCAATGTGGTAAGAGACTCAGGAAAATGATTGCACAACAGAATGGTGTCAGGGAAACAGCATGAGGGTTAGACAGGGAGCTGAAACTATATTCCCTTTTTCTTCATAAGAACATAAGAAGAGCCCTGCTGGATCAGAACAATCAGGGCTATTTTTGGGCAGGAACGCACAGGAACGGAGTTCCGGCTGGCTCCTGACTTGGCCACGCCCAGGAGGAACTCATTAGCATAACAGGCCACACCCAGTAGCAGAAACTCATTAGGATTGTCTACATTAGGGGTGTGTGGCCTAACATGCGAAGGAGTTCCTGCTACAAAAAAAGACTTGGATTTTGACAACAAGCAAGGTAAACAGAATAAGAAGCAAAAGGTGGGTATGGCTGGATGACCACACTTCTGATAACATGGGGGTGTGGCCTAATATGCCAATGAGCTGTGCTGTCAGGGGTATGGCCTAATACGCTAGTGAGTTTCTGCTGTTGGGTGTGGCCTATTATGCTAATGAGTTCCTGCTGGGCTTTTTCTACAAAAAAGCCCTGAGAACAATAATCCATCTAGTCCAGTATCCCATCTCACACAGTGGCCAACCAGTTCCTCTGGACAGCCAGCAACAAGGCATAGAGGCGGAGGCCTTCATAAGGTCATCAGAAATGCCCTCCAGCATCAGACCAATAGTCCATCTAGTCCAGCATCCTTTCTCTCACACTGGTCAACTAGTTCCTCTCAATGGCCAACAATACAACATAAAGGCCTCCTGATGTTCTCCTGATATTACCTCCTGGCTCTGGGATTCAGAGGATTAGTGCCTCTGAATGTGGCAGTTCCCCTCAGCCACCATGGCTAGTAGCCATTGATAAACTCATCCTCCAGGAATCTATCTAATCCCCTTTTAATGCTGTCTATTCTTGTGTCCATCAGTACATCCTCTGGCAGCAAATTCCACATTTTAAACTCTCTCTGTTTAAAGTAGTATTTCCTTCTATCCATCCTGAACCTACTGCCCATCAGCTTCATTGGATGCCCTCAATTTTCTAGTCTTTTCAGAGAGGTGACCAGAACTGTACACAGTATTCCAAATGAGGCTGCCCCATAGATCTATACAGAGGTATTACAATATCTCAATCACTTTCCTAATAACCCCTAACATAGAGTTCGTCTTTTTCGCCACTGCAGCAGACTGGGTAGACGCTTTCATTCAGCTATCCACTACAGCCCCAAGATCTTTTTTCTTTCCTTCTCAGCCATTTCAGACCCCATTCGCTTGTACTTGAAGCTGGGGTTTTTTGTTACAGTGTGCATCACTTTCCACTTACCAACACTGAACTTCACTTGCCGCTTTGTCATCCTCTCACCCAGTTTGTGGAGTTCTTCTTGGAGGCAACGTGCGCATTGCTAGGCCTGAGGAAAGATGGGGAATAATTGCGGGGAGGGTTGGCTCACTGATAGTCAAGGCAATGCTGTAATGATGAAAAAACATTATAGACAAAATAACTGTATCGTAATAGGTGATTTGAACTTCTCACACATTGATTGAGTCAATATGTGTTCAGGGTGGGAAAAAGAAATTGAGTTTCTAGACACTCTCAATGACTGTGTTATGGAGCAGATGGTCACAGAACTTACCAGGGGAGAGGCAATCCTGGATTTGTTCCTAAGTAACGCCCAAGATCTGGTGAGAGATGTAGAAGTGATTGCACCACTTCGGAACAGTGACCATAATGTTATTGAGTTCAATATTTGTATAAATAGGGAGTTGCCCAAAAAGACCAACACAACCACTTTTAACTTTAAAAGGGGTAAGCTCTCTGAAATGAGGGGACATGTGAGGAAGAAACTGAAAGGAAAAGTAGAAAGGGTCAAAAACATTGGGGAAGCTTGAAGACTATTTAAAACTACAATCCTAGAAGCTCAGAAAAAAATATATACTGTAGGTTAGGAAAGGCATACATAAGTCTAGAAAAGGGCCTGCATGGTTAACAAACAAAGTAATAGAAGCTGTAGAAGGTAAGAAGGATTCCTTTAAGTGGTGGAAAGCTAGTCTCAGGTAGGCTGATAAAAGGGAAACACAGGCTGTGGCAAATAAAATGCAAGTCTGTGATCAGGCAGGCAAAAAGGGAATATGAGGCGCATATAGTGAAAAACATGAAGACCAACAATAAAACTTTCTTCAAATACATTAGAAGCAGGAAACCAGCCAGGGAGGCAGTGGGGCCCTTGGATGACCAAGGGGTAAAAGGAGTAGTGAAGGATGATAGGGAAATGGCTGAGAAGCTGAATGCATTTTTTGGCTGTCTTCACTGTGGAAGATGAGAAGTGCTTGCCCACTCCAGAACCGCTGATTTTGGGAGGGGTGATGAAAGACCTGAGTCAGATTGAGGTGACAAGAGAGGAGATCCTACAACTGATAGGCAACTTAAAAGCTGATAAATCACCAGGCACGGATGGCATACATCCGAGAATTCTGAAAGAACTCAAATGTGAACTTGTGGATCTCCTGACAAAAATATGTAATCTTTCATTAAAATCTGCCTCCATTCCTGAGGACTGGAAGGGAGCGAATGTCATCCCCATCTTTAAAAAAGGTTCCAGAGGAGATCCAGGAAATTACAGGCCAGTCAGTCTGACATCAATACCGGGTATGTTGGTGGAAACCATTATTAAGGAGAGAATTAGTAGGCACACTGATGAATAAAAACTACTGAGGCAGACTCAGCATGGGTTCTGTAAGGGAAGATCTTGTCTCACTAACCTGCTAGTGTTCTTTGAGGAGTGAACAAACATGTGGACAAGGGGGACCCAGTAGATGTTGTTTACCTTGACTTCCAGAAAGCTTTTGTTAAAGTTCCTATCAAAGGCTCCTAAGTAAACTCAATAGTCATGGGATAAGAGGACAAAAACTGGCTTAATTAATAGGAAACAGAGAGTGAGTATAAATGGGCAATTTTCACAGTGAAGGGTGGTCAGCGGTGGGGTACCGCAGGGCTCAGTACTCAGTCTGATGCTTTTTATCTTGTTCATTAATGATTTGTAGTTAGGAGTAAGTAGTGAAGTGGCTATGTTTGTGAATGACACTAAATTGTTCAGGCAGGTGAGAACCAGGGAGGATTGTGAGGCACTCCAAAGGGATCTGTCGAGGATGGGCGAGTGGGTGTCAACGTGGCAAATGGGGTTCAGTGTGGCCAAGTGCAAAGTGATGCACATTGGAGCCAAAAATCCTAACTATAAATACATGTTGATAGGGTCCAAACTGGCAGAGGCTTGGCATCGTAGTAGATAACTCACTGACAATGTGTGGCTTCTATAAAAAAGGCCAGCGCTATGCTGGGGATTATTAGGAAGGGAACTGAAAACAAATCAGCCAGTATCATAATGCCTCTGTATAAATCGATGGTGCAACCTCATTTGGAATACTATGTACAGTTCTGATCACCACACCTCAGAAAGGATATTATAGCATTGGAAAAAGTGCAGAAGAGGGCAACTAGAATGATAAAAGGGTTGGAACACTTTCCCTGTGAAGAAAGGTTAAGGTGTTTGGGGCCCTTTAGCTTGGAGAAACGATGACTGAAGGGTGTCATGATAGAGGTTTACAACATTATGCGTGGGATAGAGCAAGTAAAGAAAGAAGTACTTTTCTCCCTTTCTCACAATACAAGAACTCGTGGGCGCTCAATGAAATTGCTGAGCAGTCAGGTTGGAACAGATAAAAGGAAGTACTTTATAAGACCCATGGCTAAAATACAAAACAGTAAACATTGGGTGGGAACTGAGGGAACGCCAAATGAAACAACAAAGTCTTCACATGCTGATGGAAGATGGTATCAGAAGGGGCAGGGCAGTCTCCCCAGGGAGAGGGTTCCAGAGTTCCGGTGCCACTACCGAGAAGACCCTCTCCTGGATTGCTACAGCCTCATCTCTGCAGGTGGGGCATTTGAAGTAGAGCCTTTGAAGATGTCTGTACTGCTCAGGTTGGTTCCTAAGGCAGTAGGAATTCCTTCAGGGTTCTTTGTCCCAAACCATAGAGGTCCTGTGGAACTCTGCCCTCACTCCTCCATGTGGTGTCTTCTCTGGTCCTGAACTCTCAACACTATCTGTGAGTGGCTCATATTTAAAAATGAAAAAAACGAAACCCTTCCTATGAATGCCCTTAGTCTAGATATATTTTGTATGTTTATACTTAAATATTATCGGGCTGCTGTGCCAAAAGCTGTTGAGGACTATTAAAAATATCCGCAGGGAAGCCGTGAACTCTTCAGATGAAAACCATTGGCGGGGAGCGCCAAAGCTGTCTGTATCCCGTTGCCAGTTTGGAAACCAAATTAAATTGGAGAAAAGAACTTGGTCTTTCTTAACTCTGCAGAAAAGTTAGCTCTGTTGTGACAGCAGATTATAGATTTATTTCCTCTTCTAATCAGAAGTCTTTGTTCCACCAGGTCAGAGGCAGGAGGAGGAGAGTTATGGCGAGCAGTCTGCAGTATCTCTCAAAACGACCAGCCATGAAGTGGAGGAAGCGCCTTCCAGGGATCCAGAACAGTCAAAAAGGCAGGAAGAAAGCAAAGTAGAGAGGTCAGGGAATCAGTCAGTATTTTTCCGGGCTGGCCTCCTCCTTGAAAATCCGTCCCAAGAAGAATGTGGCAAAGGAAAGAGGAGGAATAAACATTCTGAAAGCAGAGAAAGACTGAGATGTGAATCCAGCTTTTCTTCCCATCAGAGAATCCGTGCAGGGGTTGAAACATACAAATGCTCTGAATGTGGAAAAGGCTTCAGCAGGCTCGTAAGCCTCACTTCTCATCAGAAAAGCCATAAGAGGGAGGACCCATCAGAGAGTTCAGACTGTGAAAACAGCTTTGGTCTGAGTGAAAGTCTTACTTCCCACCAAAGAACCCAGACCCGGCAAAAACCATGCCAGTGCTCAGAGTGTGGCAAGAGGTTGAGCTGTAAGAGCGCTCTTATTTCGCATCAGAGAATCCATTCAGGGGAGAAACAATATAAATGCTTGGAATGTGGAAAGAGCTTCCGCTGGAGTACAGACCTCGCTGTTCATCAGAGAACCCACTCAGGGGAGAAACCATATAAATGCTTGATTTGTGGGAAGAGCTTCTCTCTCAGTGCAAGCCTCACTTCCCATCAGAGAAGGTACACAAAGGAGAAGCCATTTGAGTGCCTGGAGTGTGGAAAGACCTTCAGTTGGAGAGCATCCCTCACTTCCCATCAGAGAATTCACTCAGGGGGAGAAACCCTACCAGTGCACAGTGTGTGGGAAATGCTTCAGTCAGAGACCGCACCTTACTTCCCACCAAAGAACGCATTCTGGAGAGAAGCCCTATAAATGCCAAGAGTGTGGAAAAGGCTTCAGTCAGAGCTCACACCTGACTTCACACCAAAGAAGTCACACCGGAGAAAAGCCATATAGATGCTTGGAGTGTGGAAAGAGTTTCCGTCTCAGCACATTCCTTACACTACATGGAAGAACCCACACAGGGGAAAAGCCATATAAATGCCTGGATTGTGGGAAAAGCTTCAATCAGAGCTCAAGCCTTACTTTGCATCAAAGAAGCCACACAGGAGAGAAGCCATATAAATGCTTGGAGTGTGGGAAGAGTTTTAGGAGCAGTTCAGAATTGAACACACACAACAACTCACACAGGAAAGGAACCATTTAAATGCCTGCAGTGTGGAAACATAAGAACATAAAGCTGTAAAAGGTAAGGATTCCTTTAAGCGGTGGAAAGCTAGTCTTAGTGAGGTTGATAAAAGGGAACACAGACTATGGCAAATAAAATGCAAGTCTGTGATCAGGCAAGCAAAAAGGGAATATGAGGAGCATATCGCAAAAAACATAAAGACCAACAATAAAACTTTCTTCAAATACATTAGAAGTAGGAAGCCAGCCAGGGAGGCAGTGGGGCCCTTGGATGACCAAGGGGTAAAAGGAGTAGTGAAGGATGATAGGGAAATGGCTGAGAAGCTGAATGCATTTTTTGCCTCTGTCTTCACTGTGGAAGAGGAGAAGTGCTTGCCCACTCCAGAAGCACCGATTTCAGGAGGGGGTTTGAAAGACCTGAATCAGATTACGGTGACAAGAGAGGAAGTCCTCCGACTGATGGACAATTTAAAAACTAATAAATCACCAGGCCCGGATGGCATTCGTCCGAGAGTTCTGAAAGAACTCAAATGTGAACTTGTGGATCTACTGACAAAAATATGTAATCTTTCTTTAAAATCTGCCTCCATTCCTGAGGACTGGAAGGTAGCTAATGGAAAAAACTTCTCCACCGGCACATGGCTTTCAGAACATCATACAATCCACACCGGAGAGAAAAAATATAGACGTAGAGACTGTGGAGAAAGATTCAGATGGAGAGGCCATTTTATATCTCATCAAAGAACTCACAAAGAGGAGGAATCGTCGAAATGATCAGATTAAGACTATTTGAAATACAACAAGCCTTATGGATGTCAAATAAGTCACAGATGCCCCACATTATTGAATGGTTTATTTAGTTAAGGATCCCCCCTCCCCCCAAGTGAGTCCTCAAACCTTAGTAAACAGCCAGGAATCTAATAAGGGAGAAGTGCTCAAGAGACCTGTGGTAAACCTGACCACATAATATTGCTTATTATTCATAATCTCCCTAGAATGGGTAGATGTTCTGTCAACATTAAAAAGGCACTATTAGCTCTTTGTGGGTTTAGCTGATAACCCCATGAGAGAATAACGGCATTCTCTGTGTGAGAGTGTGTTGGACTGGATGGGCCATTGGCCTGATCCAACAATGGCTTCTCTTATGTTCTTATGATCATCCTCCAGCCACGCTGCAAAGTTAAAACAGGAACAGCTTTGGACTCTTTGTAACGCAGTTTTCCTTTGTCTCTTTTAAAATTTGATCCCTTTGTTTTAAAATGTTTTTAGTTGCTTACGAGTTGCTTCAGTAGAAACGATGTTTTGTATAAGATAAAAATGGAGTGAAAAGGAAGAAAGAAAACGGCATAAGTTTTGAGGGAGTCAATATAAATTTTGTATTCAGATTTTGTATGTATGGTTTTGCAACGGGCAGCAAAGAAAAGAATTTTCAAAAATCACAGATGGGTTGATCAAGAGAAAAACAACACATTTCATTTTTGCCATGCTAATTTTTTAAACAGCCAGAAATCATCCAATGAGATAGAGGAGGTGTTGCCCAAAATGTATTTTGTTGTAACATTTCAGAATGCATTCAGCATCTGACTTAAGTAAAGCTGTTTTATTCTCAGTAAAGACTCTTGAGAGTCCCTTGGACTGCAAGGAGATCAAATCAGTCAATCCTAAAAGAAATCAACCCTGATTGCTCCCTGGAAGGCCAGATCCTGAAGCTGAAGCTCAAATACTTTGGCCACCAAATGAGAAGGGAGCACTCACTGGAGAAGAAGACCCTGATGCTGGGAAAGATTGAAGGTCAAAGAAGAAGGGGGCGGCAAGGGATGAGATGGTTAGACAGTGTCATCGATGCAACGAACATGAAATTGAGCAAACTTCAGCAGACAGCGGAAGACAGGAGGGCCTGGCGTGATCTGGTCCATGGGGTCGCGAAGAGTCGGACTCAACTGTGTGACTGAACAACAACAACAACAAAGGTGTCCGTAAGACACAGTGGCTTGTTGGACCTAACTCACCAGACCTCAGTTTTTACAGGACAGCCAGTTTGGTGTAGTGGTTAAGTGCACGGACTCTAATCTGGGAGAACAGGGTTTGATTCTCCACTCCTCCGCTTGCCCCTGCTGATGTGACCTTGGGTCAGTCACAAGCTCTGGCACAGCTGTTCTTGAAAAAAGAGCAGTTTCTGTCAGAGCTCTCTCAGCCCCACCTACCTCACAGGGTGTCTGTTGTGGGGAGGGGAAGGAAAGGAGTTTGTAGGCCGCTCTGAGACTGGCTTTATACCCCGCCCTCCACTTGGAGTCTCAGAGCGGCTTACAAACTCCTTTTCCCTTCCCCTCTCTTCTTGTCTTCTTCTACGTAAGGCAATAAGAGCCCCGGAATTCAGCGCCTCAGAAAACAGACTCTCCCTCTGCTGACTCCTGTTTACTGATTCTGCTCTACTTGGGCTAACCTGACTTGTTTCTGAAGGTTACATTAACAGCTGGTAGGGGGAAGAGCTCACCCTAACTCACAAGCCCCGGTTTGCTTCTGTCTCTTTCTGGGACCCACCAAGCACAAACCCTACTTGCCTGCCAGAGGTGGAGCTGGCTTTTGTAGAAAAGAGCAAGCCGATTTTCTTATACACATCTGGAGAAGTGAGCAGACTCAGGAAAGCTGATGCTGGAAAAAGATAATTGTGGAGGGGGAGGTCAGGTGAGGGGTGTTCATCTTACATCCTTGTTCTCTCCGGGGCTTCCCAAGGCATGCCAGCTGTGGGCTAAGAATACTCCTAGCATCTTCCTGTGTCTCTAGAGATGAGGAAAAAGAGACTTCTAGAGTGCTGCCGTCTTGGCAGGCTAATTTACCACCAGAGATTGCAGGGAAATTCTTGATCCCGCAGTTCGAATTCAAGAGACCACTCTCTGATTTTTGAGAGGAGCAGCATAGCAGTTTTCTAGATAAATAAATTAACTTAATTCCCCCAATTCTGCCTCCCAGTTTTTGGGCTCCATTCACTGTCTGGCTTCACTACCACATGGGGAGGGGAGGAACACTTTCCTTTCCTTTCCTTTCCTTTCCTTTTCCTTTCCTTTCCTTTCCTTTCCTTTCCTTTCCTTTCCTTTCCTTTCTCTTTCCTTTCCTTTCCTTTCCTTTCCGTAGTAGTGGTAATTTATTGTGATGACCATAGGCCATAACAATACAGAAAACAGTGCATAAAATCCCACATAATAAAACTCCAAAGTAGATACAAATTAAATTAGTATCCAACAAGGTCATATAAATACAGAGCCAAATTAGGTTGTGGTCATTTCCGTACAGTTCGATCTAATCAATCTAGCCCCCAATGCAAATAAAGCAACTCTATTAGAAACATACGGATCTTTATCTGCAAACAAAAATATAACTTTTTCCATATCTGAAACTGAGCTTGTTCTATTCAGCCCTAATCAGTGAACAGACTCTGATCAGCTTACATCATGTCAGACAATAAAACAATTCCATATAACACAATCATTACAACATTAATTCCAACAAAGGTAAGATTTAAATAACAGATTTTAAATACTTGACTGGCAGCTCGCAAGTTGTTACATTTCAGTGCCCTCTGAGTTCATGCCAGGGAGGCAGTAGATCATTCTGAGGGAATAACTCAACCACCCCTGGCACCAATAAGTATGAACAGCGCCATGGAGTCATTGAGGCAGGAGAGGCCGATGTTCTTTGACACCCACCACCTCAACCAAAGGCCTGGCGGAAAAAGCTCTGTTTTGCAGGCCCTGCGGAATTGCAATGGATCCCGCAGGGCCCCGATCTCGGTTGGGAGCATATTCCACCAGGTCGAGGTAAGATGGATCTCTTTTGGGCCGGGCACTACTAAATGATACGGGTCAAAAGAGCGCGAGGCTCTTCAAGGCACACACAGCAGCAATAGCCCAGGCTGAAAACCCCATTGCTGGGGGAGGAGGGATTGAAACAAACCTGTAAATCACACCTAAAGATATTTCTAGACATTTATAGAATCTTACATCCCTCTATCTATGCTTCTATTGTCCAGACATCTAGTGAGATCAGAAGCAGAGTTAGAGAGCTACGGTTGCCAGCTCCAGATAGGGAAGTTCCTGGTGATTGGGGGATGATGCCTGGAGACAGGTTTGGGGAAGGGTAGGGGTCTCGGCAAGGTGTCATGCCCCAGAGTCCACCCTCCGAAGGAGCTATGTTCTCCAGGGAAACTGATCTCTGTAGTGTGGCAATGGGTTGCAGTTCCAGGAGATTTCCAGCCCCCACCTTAGAGTTGCCAGGTCCCCCCAGCCACCAGCAGTGGATGGCGGGGTAGCATTTCCGATCCAGGTTAGGAAACTCCTGGAGATTTGGGGATGGAGCCTGGGAAGGACAGGGAATTCAGTGGGGTAGAGTGCCACAGAGCTGACCCTCCAAAGCCTCCATTTTCTTCAGGGGAACTGATCTCATAGAATCATAAGAGTTGGGAGGGTCCTCCAGGGTCATCTAGTCCAACCCCTCCACAATGCAGGGAATTCACCTCCACCCGACACTCCCAGTGACTTCTGCTCCATGGTCAGAAGGCGGCAAAAACCTCCAGGATCCCTGGCCAAACTGGCCTGGAGAAGATTGCTTCCTGACCCAAAAGTGGCAATCGGCATTTCCCCGGGCGTGTAAGAAAGGGCCACAAGAACTAAGCACTGAGGCAACCCTTCCTGCCCTCCCTCTCATGATCTGCCTAAGTTCGCCAAATCAGCATTGTTGTCAGGTGGCCATCTAGCCTCTGTTTGATGACCTCCAAAGAAGGAGAGCCCACCACCTCCCAAGGAGGCCTGTTCCACTGAGGAACCGCTCTGTCAGGCCTGTTCCACTGAGAAACCGCTCTGTTCGATAACCTCTTATATTTAGCTGAAAACTCTTCCAATTTAATTTCAACCTGTTGGTTCTGGCCCTACCTTCTGGGGCAACAGAAAACAAGTCTGCACCATCCTCTATAAGACAGCCCTTCAAGTACTTGAAGATGGTTTTCATAACACCTCTCAGTTGTCTCTTCTACAGGCTAAACAAACCCAGCTCCTTCAGCCTTTCCTGATAGGACTTGATCTCCAGACCCCTCACCATCTTCGTTGCCCTCCTCTGGATCTCTGTAGTCTGGGGATGAGCTGTAATTTGGGGGATTCCTAGGTCCCACCTGGAGGCTGGCATCCTTAACCCACCTGGAGATTAGCAGCCCTAATACCACAGTACATAAGAACATAAGAGAAGCCAATGCTGGATCAGGCTAATGGCCCATCCAGTCCAACACTCTGTCACACGGTGGTCAAAAATACCAGGTGCCATCAGGAGGTCCAGCAGTGAGGCCAGGACACTTGAAGCCCTCCCACTGTTGCCTCCCCCCCCCTGTAAAGCACCAAGAATACTGAGCATCACTTATCTCAGACCGAAGCAACTTTCTGAACCCAGCCTCGGGGACCCTCCTCTTGAACAGAGGGAGCGCAGTTAGACTAGACTGGTTGAGTGAGTCTGAAAAACAGGGAGATTTATTTCCCCCAGTGCTTTTGTTGTTGTTTTTAAAAAGGGTCATGCCAATGCTTGTAGCCAAAACAACAACACACGCACACAGGCAGCACAAAGACTATTACACTGTTATATATATATTTTACTCCAGAGTAAAGATTACTCTCCCAATAAAATAGTTTATACAAAGCTTACAAAAATTATTTAGTTTGTGGACAATGATACATTCATATTAAGGCAACACATTAATATACAGTCCCGCTCATATCTAAGCAGCGTTGTCACCCTCCAGGTGGTAGCTGGAGATCTCTTGGGATTACAATAATTGATCTCCAAGTGGCAGAGATTAGTTCCGTTGGGAACATGGCCACTTTGGAGGGCGGGCTTTATGGTATTATACTGCACTGAAATCCCTCCCCTTCCCAAACCTCAAACTTCCCCAAATCCCCAGATATTTCCCAACCCGAGGCTCTTATATATATATACAAGTGGAGACCCGCAAGAAACTTACGGGATGGTCATCCCATTCCTCACACCTTTGCTTCCTCCCCTCTACCCTTACCTATCTCACACTCTTTCTCCCTTCTGGGGGTGGAGCCATAGACTCAACCCTCCAAAGCAGCCATTTTATCCAGGGGAACTGATCTCTGTCACCCGGACAACAGTTGTAATTCTGGGTGATCTCCAGCCCTCACCCAGAGGCTGGCAATGGTAGTTCTCATGGAGGAAATGGCTGGTTTGGAGGGTGGCATTATACTGGTCTGAAGTTCCTCCCCTCCTCAAACCCCACCATCCCCAGGATCCACCCCTTAAATGTCCAGGAGTTTCCCAATCCAGAGTTGGCAACCCTATTTCCTTCCCACCCAACAGCCAACTTAACCTTTATCTGCCTTTATCTGTCTTCAGATTTTTGTCTCCACCCCCTCCCCCACAGCTTCTACCAAGGAAAATTATAGTCTTTCTCCACAGTGGGGACCAAAGCAGCTTACATTATTCTCACCTCCTTTTTATCTGCACAACAACCCTGTGAGGTTGGTTAGGCTGAAAGTATGTGACTGGTCCAAAATCACCCAGTCAGCTTCCACCGCAATATGGGGATCTGAACCTGGGTCTTGCAGACCCTACTCTGAGGCTCTAACTGCTGCATCACTGCTGGCTTTCATCGGGTGGCTGCTGAACAGCAGCAAGCAGCCAGGCCAAGTTGAGTCATGCAAATTAGGTGGTATCAAGTCACCCAGAGGGTGCTGCCTAGGGATGCCAGCCTCCAGGTGGGATCTGGGGATCCCCTGGAATTACTGCTCAGCTCCAGACTACTGAGATAACTTCCCCTGGAGAAAATGGATGCTTTGGAGGGTGGACTCTAGGGCATTGTACCCCACTGAGGTCCCTGTCCTCCCCAGGCTCCATCCCCAAATCTCCAGGAGTTTCCAGACCTGGAGCTGGCAACCCCACTACCCCCATCCCCTGCCAGTGCCCGTGGGGGGACCTGGCAACCCTATACTGCTGCCAGGCCTAGGGTTGGCAACCTCCAAGTGGGGCCTGCTGGAGGGTGAACTCCAGAGATCTGTGAACAACAGAGATCTGTCTCCCTGGAGAAAATGGCTGCTTTGGAGGGTGGATTCTGTGGCATGATGCCCAGCTGAGGCCTCTCCCTTCCCCAAATCCTGCCCTCCTTGCACTCCACCCCAAAACCTCTAGGAATCCCCCAGCCTGGCCCCAAGGCTCCCTCCCTCCCTCCCCCCTCCCTCCAAGGCCGAAAGAGGCCTGGAAAGAAAGGGCCCCTTCCCCCCCACCCCTTTGACTGACAGAGCCAGTCAGAAGCCTCTCCTCCCCCTCCCCCCCAACGTTCTAATCTCTCACCGTTGCTGCCTGGAGTCAGGTCCCTGCAGAGGCCATTTCAAAAGGCTTTTGGGGGGAATTCAACTGTCCCTGAAGGGATTTCCTCACTGTTTGGATTTTTCTACAAACCCAGGAAGTCTACTGACTATGTAGGAAAAGCTGTTGGGGAGAGTGAGGCCCCTGTTGGAGGGAATAGGTATCCCCACAGAAAAAAAAAAAGTCTGGAATTAGAATAAGG
>JAPDNY010000605.1:0-30680 GCA_029375565.1 Gekko gecko
AAGAACATAAGAACGTAAGAGAAGCCAATGTTGAATCAGGCCAATGGCCCATCTAGTCCAACAATCTGTCACACAGCAGCCAAAATATACCAGGTGCCATCAGGAGGTCCAGCAGTGGGGCCAGGGCACCAGAAGCCCTCCCACTGCTGCCCCCTCCAGCACCAAGAATAGAGTGCATCACCTGCCCCAGACTGAGAGTTCCCATCTAAACCCTGTGGCTAATAGCCACTGGTGGACTTCTGCTCCATATGTTTATCTAATTTCCTCTTGAAACTGTCCATGCTTGCAGCTGCCACGACCTCCTGTGGCAGTGAATTCCATATTTTAATCACTCTTTGGGTGAAGAAGTATTTCCTTTTATCTGTTCTAACCCGACTGCTCAGCAATTTCATAGAGTGCCCACGAGTTATTGTATTGTGAGAAAGGGAGAAAAGCACTTCTTTCTCAACCTGCTCAATCCCATTCATAATCTTATAAACCTCGATCATGTCACCTCTCAGCCGTCGTTTCTCCAAGCTAAAGAGCCCCAAGCATTTAAACCTTTCTTCATAGGGAAGGTGTTCCAACCCTTTTATCATTCTAGTTGCCCTTCTCTGCACTTTTTCCAATGCTATAATAACCTTTTTGAGATGTGGTGACCAGAACTGTACACAGTATTCCAAATGAGGTCGCACCAATGATTTATACAGGGGCATGATGATACTGGCTGATTTGTTATCAATTCCCTTCCTAATAATCCCCAGCATAGCGTTGGCCTTCTTTATTGCAGCTACACATTGTCTAGACATTTTCAGCGAGTTATCCACTACGACTCCAAGATCTCTCTCTTGGTCCGTCTCTGCCAGTTCACACCCCATCAACGTGCATTTATATTTAGGATTTTTGGCTCCAATGTGCATCACTTTGCACTTGGCCACATTGAACCCCATTTGCCACGTTGATGCCCACTCACCCATCCTCAACAGATCCTTTTGGAGTGCCTCACACTCCTCCCTGGTTTTCACCACCCAGATCCATAGGATCTCTCCACACCAGTCCAAAATAAATGACCAGTGCTTGCAGAATAATAATAACCCAACATTCCATTCCATCAAGAGTTTCCCTCACTGCACAGACCTATTAAAATCCTTAATCACTAGGGTATCTTCATCCCCTGACTACTTAGCAACTTGTTTGAAGAAACTCAGTTAACCTGAAAATGTGATTCATGGTACTGCCATAAAAGGGCATAAATTTCAAGTATGTAAATACTCTGATCCAGATTTGCAACTTAGTTTCAATTCAGTTTCTCCCAGGAACTGGCTCTCTACCCCTTGGATTTCAGAACCTGTGGGAAGATTAAGTGGTGTAGGCTCAGTTCTCCCCAGTGACCGCTTCTCCAGCACTGTGACAGGAGGTGGTCCTAATTCCTCCCCCAAAGTGCTGCTCTGCATTTTTGAAATTGGAGGCTATACTCATGAGACAGGAATCAGGTAGTACAGTCCCCTTCAGGGCAGGCTGGCTCCTCAGTTCTCACCTCAGTCTAGTCTGGATTGAGCTTCAGTTTACTGGCCCTCATCCATCCCATTACATTGTCCAGCTATCTGTTGAAACCTTCACCTCACTCAGCTGCCAAGGTGAAATAGAGCTGGGAATCATCTGCGTATTGGTGGTAAGTAAAGGTAAAGGTTCCCTTGCTCGAAAGCCAGTCGAATCCGACTCTAGGGTTGTGGTGCTCATCTCCATTTCAAAGCCAAAGAGCCAGCGCTGTCCAAAGATGTTTCTGTGGTCATGTGGCCAGCATGACTAGACGTCAAGGCGCACGGAACACTGTTACCTTCCCACCAAAGTGGTCCCTATTTATCTACTTGCAATTTCTTGCTTTCGAACTGCTAGGTTGGCAGGAGCTGGAACTAGAGATGGGAGCTCACTCTGTTAACTCAAATACTGTCAGCCGTAAAGGACTACAGCTGAACTTAGATGAAGTTGGGGCCACACACTTTAAAATACCTTGTGCATTTCTTCAGTCCTCACCAAATTAAATTCATCCATGCAACTAGAACCAGATTGCTTTCTGACAGCTCTCTTGATAGTATCTCAACTGAGCCCTTGTATTTCCCTATCTGGTGGCCAGAATCTTTTTTGCCTCCAAAGCAAAGTTGCAGGAAATGTGAAGATGGTGGTAATCTGGCTTGGAGACGCACTGAGGGGAATGCTGAATGGCCAGCAGTGCACTTGCTGTGTATGCCCATGATGAGAAAGATAGAATATAAATGAAATAAGTTTTAAAAAATCACTAGGAAAGCAAATCACCTTGGATCTGTATGGTGGAAAAACCCGACTCAGATAGCCCAAGCTAGGCCGATCTTGTCAGATCTTGGAAGCTAAGAAGGGTTGGCCCTGGGAGACTTCCAAAGACCTCCAGGGTCATGTTGTGGAGACAGGCAATGGCCAACCACCTCTGAATGTCTCTTGTCTTGAAAACCCTACGAGGTTGCCATGAGTCAGCTGTGACTTGATGGTAATTTCCACCACCCCCATGTGTGGTGGAACTGGAGGGAAGGCAGCTTGGTATATAGGGTTGCCAGCCACCAGGTAGGAGCGGGGGATCCCCTGATTTGGTGGGCTCCAATCTGCTGCTGGCCACTTGGCTGGCGGGGGAAGCCCCACCCCCAACACCCATCACCTGGCATAACGTCCCCAGCATGATGACATCACACAGAGTTTTGCCCTGTCGTTCTTCATCCTACAAGTGGGGAAGTTCGTCCAGCGTTGGGGCCATCTTTTCCAAGATGAAGAGCAACAAGTGGATTTCATTGCTTCCCGGTTACGGGGCATAGCCACCAGCTGGTACGTTTCACTTCATGATCTAGAGGCTGCAGAATTAGGGAGTGTGGATGCCTTCATGTGGGCGTTGAGGACCCGGTTTGAAGGCCCAACAGCAGTGCAGAAGGCAGAGGCCTTTCTCTGAACAAGTTGAACCACAGTCCAGCGAGGAGGACATGGCCGAACTGCCGGGAAATGAGCAGGTCCTGTTGTAACTGGCGCAGCTCAACAGGACCCATCTTCTGAAGCACCCAAAGTGATGAGCAACTACCCGTCCCTCTTCTTTGTGACTGTAATCATTATGAATCCTGCCATGATGACCCACATTCGGGTTCGAGGCCTCATAGGCTCTTGGTGCAGGAGGGACCTCATAAATCCCTCCTTGGTGTCAGGGCTGGATGCAGAGGTGGTCCGCTTAAAAGAACCCATCATTTTTACGCAGATGGATGGGACATCCATGAAAGAGCCCTGTAAGTTCGAGACTGTGCCTTTGCATGACCTTTATATTCTGTGGGAAGAGGGGGTCATGTGTTTTATCTCTCCCAGATGCACGGGGCACAAATGGGACCCTGCATGGGGCAATCCACCCGACAATGAACCCCTGAGAGCTTGTTTAGCAGCTGAGGAACTGGCGCTCATTCCTAAAGAATATAGCGACCTATCCCGGGTTTTGAGGAGGAGGAAGCGGACGAGCTCCCCCTCACCGCAATTCAGACTGTGCAATTAAACTGTTCCTGGGCTATAAAATGCCTAAAGGGAAAATTTATGCCATGAGCCCAGCAGAGAAAGAGGAGCTGCGGAAATTCATTGACAAGAACCTAGCCCGCAGTTTCATCCGACCAGCTTCCTCCCCATTCGCTGCACCAGTTTTGTTCTGTAAAAAAAGATGGGGACTCAGGCTTTGCACGGACTATCGAGGGCTGAATGCAGTATCAGCTACAAACACCTATCCTATGCCCTTGATTAAAGACCTGCTTGCTGAGGTAGCCAAAGGCAAGGTCTTCTCCAAGCTAGACTTAAGGGATGCCTACTTCCGCATGTGCATCAGGGAAGGGGATGAATTTAAGACTGCTTTCAATACTCCCTTGGGACAGTTCGAATATTGGGTGATGCCATTTGGGCTACAGGGAGCTCCGAGAGTATTTATGAACTTAATTAATGAAGTTCTGCACCCCCACCTCTTCAAGGGATGAAGAGAAGCCAATGTTGGGGTATAAACTTGGATGATATCTTACTATATTCACCAGACTTAGACTCCCATGTTCACTTGTTACAAGAGGTGCTTAAAAAGCTCCTTAAACACAAACTGTTTGTCAAAGTATCTCAATGTGAATTCCACCAGACCTGCATTGACTTCGTGGGGTACTGCATATCGCCCAAGGGTCTGGAAATGGATCCCAAAAAGGTCCAAGATGTACTAAACTGGGAGCCCCCAAAAACCCAGAGGCAACTCCAGAGTTTCATCGGATTTGCGAACTTTTACCGCCATTTTTTGCCCCACTTTGCTCAAGTGAGCTTACCGCTCACAGACCTCCTAAAAACCAAGGGAAAGGGGGTGGGGGCCATTCATCCCGGGGCAAAATTAGAATGGACACCTAAGTGCCAAGAAGCATTCGATCAGTTAAAACAACTATTCACCACAGAACCTGTATTGGCCCACCCCAATGAAACTAAAAAATTCATGGTGCAAGTCAGCGCTTCCGATACCGCCATGGGGGGGTGATCTTACAGGAGGGTCCCGATGGGCAACTGCACCCCTTGGCATATGTGTCCCAAAAATTTAACGAAACTGAGAGATTTTGGCCTGTGTGGGATAAGGAAGCTTCAGCAATCTGGTTGGCTCTCGCTACCTGGCGGCATTGGTTGGAAGGGACCCGAGTCCCATTCAAGGTCTGGACTGATCACAAAAATCTGGAGGTCCTACGTAAGCCCCGCAATCTTAATGCCAAGCAATTCAGATGGGCTGAGTTCTTTTCGAAATTTCAGTTCACCCTCCATCACTTCCCCAGGCACTCAAACCCCCTGGCAGATGCTCTCTCTCGCCTGCCCCAGCACAATAGCAAAAGGGTGGAAGTCCGCGAGTCCTTTTTTACCCCATCTCAGCTAAGCGGGGTGGTGGTAACTCACAAAAGGAGCAAACATGAAGCAGTTTCGCCGAACCCAGGGTCCCCTTGGGAGAAAAGATTTGCAGAAGCGATAACTGAAGCAGAAATAAAAGACTTGCAATCCCAGGAGTCTTGGGGAAAGTGCGAGAATGGTTGCTGGTACAAAGGAGAAAAATTGTTCATCCCAGAGACTCTGAGTGGGGAGGTGTTGCAGTCGGTTCATGGCTCCAAACCAGCAGGACAACTTTGGTTTTGTAAAATCCCTACACCTCTTACAGAGAAACTTTTGGTGGTGGCACATGCGAAAAGATTTGTCTACCTTTGTGCAGTCATGTCAACCGTGTAGCATGTGTAAATCAAGGAGGGGGAAACCCCTGGCTTGCTACAACTTTTACAAACCCCCCAAAGACCCTAGGAGGTAATATCGATGGATTTTACTTCTGACTTGCCTCCTAGCAAACAAATGACTGTGATTTGGGTAGTCGTGGACTTGTTTTCCAAACAAGCACATTTCATCCCATTCCCAGGGCTACCCACGGCCAAAGCGCTGGCCAAGGCTTTCCTCCAACACATCGTAAGGCTACATACGCTGCCGACTAAGATTATTTCGGACCGCGGCTTGCAATTCGTTTCTAAACTATGGATTGAATTAATGTCCCTCATGGGCATTGAACGGGCTCTCAGCAGTGCTTACCACCCAGAGACTGATGGCAAAACCGAGTGGGTTAACCAGACCCTGGAACAGTACTTAAGGTGTTTTACTAATTTCCAACAAAATGACTGAGTCGACCTTCTTCCTTTAGCAGAATTTGCGTACAATAATGCGTGGCACTCCTCCACTGGGGTTTCCCCATTTAAAGCAGCATTGGGTTATGAGAGCCCCCCTTTACCGTTTCTTAAAACTGCACCGGGAGCGGGAGGGGAAGCAGCGGACTGGTGTTGGAACCTCAGTGACTCATGGCCACGTATTTGCGAGGCCCTCGAAGCCGCAAAGGCAGCGTACAAAGCCCAGGCTGACAGGGAGAGGGTGGTGGGTTGGGATCTGCAGTCTGGAGATGAGGTCTATGTATCCACAAAGAACCTACGACTTCCCCAACAGTCTAGAAAACTGTTGTGGAAATACAGTTCGCTGACCCATTAACCAAGTGACTGTTGAGCTGGACCTGCCCAAGTCCCTTAAACATATTCATCCTACTTTCCATTACAGCCTCCTGAAACTTGGATGTCCCCCGAACAGATGGCGTCCTGATCCTCCAGTACCGCCCCCGTGATTGTTGATGGCTCCAAACATTATGAACTAGCAGACATTCTTGACTCTAAGCTTGTGCGGGGCCAATTGTATTATCTGATCGAGTGGGTGCATTTTGGACCCCAACATCGGGAATGGGTGAAAATCGCAGACATTAATGCACCTTATCTTCTTCGCAGGTTCCATCGCAAGTTCCCGGAAAAAACGGGAGGTCCAGATTTCATCCGCCAGTAAAAGGGTGTGGGGAGGGGCCTTTAGGGGGGCGGAAATGTCAGAGAGCTGCCATTATCTCCTATGTTGTATGCTTTGTTCCATGTAACGCTTATGGCTTTGACGCTTGCGCATAGCTTCACCAGCTGTAACTATGGGAGACTACTTCTCACTGCCCGTTATCAGGACGGCCTTGGAAAAAGGCTTGGGATTGTTTCTCAGCTCAGGGGAATTTTTCAGTCCTACATGACTAGGTGGTGGAAGGGGGGGCAGTTCTCCCAACCATTAAGTAATCCCCCCGCCGGGAGTTTCCCCCCGCGCGCGCTAAGAGTTCATTTGCCAGCTTGGCTTTGCATTACGCTATAACTGCAGCTAGTCTGGCCTAAATGGGCATTCCTGACAATAGTGCTATTACTATGGGCAACATTCTTGTATTCCAATAAAGCATAACTCTTCAAGACGAATGCTTGGACCTACTTGCTGTTGAGCCTGACAGTATGACACCAGAGATCTTTCAAGACCTCCCCTTCCCCCACCCAGCACCTCAGTTTCCAATGTAGCAACAAAAATGTACATATCAGGGTGGCATTCTGGAACTGGAACCTAGCTAGGAGAAGGGTGATTGGGGATGTGGTTTGAGACATGGGTGGGGAACAATCACAATGTATGCCGGGAAAGGGTTCATCACTTCCCTCTGTACCTCAGCTAGAAGCTTCTCCAACTCATCACTTTACAGCTATGTGGGGCTGTGTGTATTTGCTTTCAAGCAAATAATTGTACTGCCATCACATGGACTTCTGCCCTGAGAACATAAAAGTACAGCTAGTGCGTCTGGATCCCTATAAAGAGTTCAGAGTGACAGATGTGGTTCTCTCTTCCTCATTTGCTTCAAGTTTTGCTTCTAACCAGGGGTCAGGTTTATGGTTTAACATTTTTATTTTGCAGATGAAGTCTCCCTAACTCCATGCCAGTGTCTCAACCCACCACCTTCCCAGCACATACTTACTACATAGTTTGGCCTTGGGGAGGAAAACAGAGAGCAGAAACAGGACAGCAAGTTGCTTCATTGTGGTCTGTGGGGGAAATCAGAGGATCAGCTAGTTAGTGGCTTGTCTTCTAGTGTGGCTGACCACTAAGTAATAGGAGTGTGATATTTGGGTGGCAATGAAAGCTGAATCTTATAAGCCATTTCTGGACTATAGTTAGAATCCTCACTCCTTCTGATAGCAAAACAAGTCCAAGGCCACCCTGGATTTGGTCTTCATTGATTCTTAGAAGCTGGTGCAGTTGGGAATAGTGGCCACACTGCTGTTAAGTTCAGTACAACAGAATTCTCCTGCTTTCACTGAAGTCCATTTATCTCCCTGAAATGGTGAACAGAGGATCCAGGACAACATGAAGGGCAATTTGGGTTCTGCAGCAAGAAAGGGGAAATGGTGGAAGTTACAGCTCCGCTTCTGTGGCTGGAAAATTTATCCTGGATCCAGCCCACTATTTTCAGAAAGGGGGTCAGTGAAAAACCGAGTCAGAGAGGTTACCAGAGATGAAGTTCAAGGACTGATGGACAAATTTGAAAATGAAGTCACCAAACGCAGAACATAGTTTGTAGTTTTAGACCTATTTGTTCATTGTGTAGCCTGAAAGCATCTGATGAAGCGGCCTTGCAGAAGATAAAATAGTTTTGATATGGTTAGTCTCTCTTGAGGGGATTAGGGCTGGCCCATTCACTAGGCACTCCTAGGAAACTGTGGAAAACACTGTGTTAAAACAAAACACACAATCCTGATATGCTACTATGCCGTCATATATTCGTTTAAATCATATAGTTAAATCTACAATAAAGACCCTAGTGTATCTTATTAATTATAGTACATTGATAGCAAAAATGTAAAGAACAATATATATCTTGTAGAAAAGTCCACAGCTACAGAGACGAATATGCAGACAGGATTCAATGCTGTAGACTGTCTTGCTTTCTGATGAGAGATGCAGCAGTCGTCAATGCCAATATTGTTGGCTGTTTTGCTTTCCGAAAGCAAAACAGCCATCAGTATTGGCACTGACAACTGCTGCTTTCTGATGAGAGAAAAAATGTAGCATAACAGAATTGTGTGTTTTGTTTTAACACAGTGTTTTCCCACGTTTACTCAACCTTGCCATTTTTCCCGAGTGTTTGTCGCCACTCCTAGGAAACTGCCTAGGTGCCAGGGGTAGAAGGGTGCCAACCAGCCCTGCCACTGTTCCATCTTCCAGCCCATAGTGTAAGGAGGTGCCTCTAGCCTCAGCGGGCAGCCGGCTGAGAGCCTGCTCCTTACCACTCTCTTTTTTTTTTTTGAAACAAAATTTTTATTGGGATATACTCAACATTTCCAATCACGTTACCAATACAGTTTCCAAAAAGTAAGATCCCAATCCCCCCACCCCCCTAATAGGCTTCCAACACTGCTAATAACAAACAGAAAAAATTATAAGGCAATCAAGTTTAGACTTAAATACCTCGACAAACCAGGTAACACATTTAAATTATATATAACCTCTACAATTTCAGCATATTATGTATAACAGTACATACAGTTCAAAATTCATTTCACTTCTCATTCAATATCCGTACGTATCCAAATTATATATTTTCCCCTTCATTCTATATTCAGTTTCTAGATACAATTTCAATCCTTCCCAGTCTTTTAAGTACTGTTCTGCCATTTGTCCATTTAATTTCTTTGTCATTTTGTCCATTTCTGCTAAAAATAACAATTTTCTCAACCAGTCATGTATATCTGGTACCTTCTCCATTTTCCAATGCTGAGCAAAGGCCATTCTCGCCGACGTAATCATGTACCATAACAGTGTCCTTTTCTCTTGTGGAATTTTTTCCATTGTCAAACCGAGAAAGAAAAAGTTCAGGCTTTCTCTCAATTGGGGTTTTCAATATTTTCTGCATCACACAATGTATATTAGACCAGTATGCTTTCGCTTTATCACATGACCACCACATATGGTAAAAAGAACCCTCTACTTTTTTACATTTCCAACATTTATTACTCAAGTTCTTATCCATGCTAATATTAGCAATCTTTTTTGGTGTCATATACCATCTATACATCATCTTATAGCAATTTTCTTTTACGTTAATACAAGTGGACATTTTTAAAGATCTTTTCCACAAAAATTCCCATGATTCCATAGAAATTTCTTTGTTCATATTTATGGCCCACTTTATCATTTGTTCTTTAATGGTTTCATCCAAAGTATATACAGTCAACAAAGTTTTATACATTTTTGATATCATTTTCCGTTCTTTTTTCAACCATATATTCTCAAAATCATCATTCATAGCCCTAAAACCAAACTCTTTACAATCTTTTTTATAAATGTCCCTTATTTGACAATATTGTAGCCAACCATACTCAAATTCTAATTCATTATTTGGTTTTAAAACATATTTTTTCCCTTCTCTTTGCAACAATTCCTGATACTTCAACCAATCATTGCCTCTATATTCTGAAAACAAATGTATAACTGCAGCTGGAACAATCCACAGAGGCCTTTCATCCGATATTGTATCCTTATACCTGGTCCATGCATCAAACAATGTCCTCCTTACATAATGATGCTTAAACATAGAGTCAGCTTTGTTTTTCCCATACCAAAGATAGGCATGCCAGCCAAATCTGCAATCGTGCCCCTCAAGAGCTAAAAGTTTTCTATTTTCCAAATTTACCCATTCAGATAACCAAGACATACATACTGCTTCATGATACAAACGCAAATTCGGGACTTGGAAGCCACCTCTGTCCTTAGTATCATACATTATCTTCATTTTTATTCTTGGCTTCTTCCTGCCCAGATAAACTTAAAGATTTCTCTTTGCCATTTTACCAACACTTTTCCATCTTTCACAATTGGTATTGTCTGAAACAAAAACATTAACCTGGGCAGTACATTCATTTTAATAACGGCAATTTTTCCAAGAAGAGATAACCTTAGTTTTTCCCATTTTTCTAAATCACTCTTTATCGAACCCCACAATTTTTCATAATTATTCTTGAACAAATCTATATTTTTCATTGTAATTTCAACTCCCAGATACTTAACCCTTTTAACCACTTCACATTCTGTCACATTTTGTAACATTTGTTGCTTTGTACCAATCATATTTTTACACAGTATCTTAGATTTATTTTTGTTGACATAAAACCCTGCAAGATCACCAAACTCTCTTACTTTTTCAAATACCTTAGGCATATTATTAACAGGATCTTCAACAATAAACATGATATCATCCGCAAATGCTCTTAATTTAAATGAAAAACCTCCAATATTCAACCCTTTTATATTAACATCATCTCTGACCGCTTGTAGCAAAATCTCCAAAATCCAGATAAATAACAATGGTGACAGGGGACAACCTTGTCTAGTACCTTTTCTTACCCGGAACATATCTGTTGATTCTGCATTAACAATCATCGAAGCTTTTTGTTCTTTATATATCGATTGGATCATTCTTGTAAATTCTACGCCCATCATAGATTTCTCAAGCACTTTAAACATAAATTCCCAATTTAAATTATCAAAGGCCTTCTCTGCGTCCAAAAATAAAAAGCGACTTCTTTTTCAGGATGTTTGTCATAATACTCAATTGCGTCCAATACAACCCTCATATTGTCTTTAATTTGTCTATTTGGTAAAAAACCAGCTTGATCTTCCACAATAGTATCTTTCAAAAACTTTTTAAGGCGCTCTGCCAATATTTTTGCAAATATTTTATAATCGTTGTTCAATAATGAAATGGGCTGATAGTTTTTAACATTTGTTAAATCTTGCATTTCTTTAGGAATTAAGGTGATTGCAGCTTCATTCCAGGAGTCAGGGATCTTTCCTGTCTTTCTAATTTCATTTAAAAGAATCTCCAGCACCGGAACCAAATCTTCATGAAATTTTTTATAAAATTTAGCTGAAAAGCCATCCGGGCCTGGGACTTTGGAGATTTTTGCCTCGGCTATTGCTTTACTAATTTCGTCCTTAGTTATTGCAGCATTTAGGAGTGTTTTCATTTCTGGATTTGGTTGTATCAAATTAACTTTGGATAGGTAATCCAACATTTTTTGAGGATCTGCTTGTTTCGATTGAAAGAGAGTCGCATAGTATTTGAAAAATTCCCTTTTAATTCCTCCTGGTTCCAAAATCTCTTTATTTCCATCTTTCAAACAAGTGATTGTTTTATTCTCTCTTCTTTTCTTTAATTGCCATGCTAAATATTTGCCAGGTTTATTTGCACCTTCAAAGGATTTCTGTTGCAATTTTTTCAAGTTCCAAAATACTTCTTTGTTCAACCTTGCCGCATATTGCTCCCTTAGGATCCTCAATTCTCTCAAAATCTTCTTTTTACCAGGCCTTTTCTTAAGTTCTGTTTCTTTTTTCCGAATATTTTCCATAATTTCTTTGTCTATTTTCATTTGTTGTTTCCTTTCATTATTATTAATTGCAATCAGATGTCCTCCTCCTTACCACTCTCTGTAGGGGTGGGAGAGGAAGGACAGGCCCTCAGACAGTCTGCTGTAGTGGTTAAGTGTCCAGACTGTAGTCTGGGAGAACCGGGTTTGATTCCCCACTCCTCCACTTGCAGCTGCTGGATGACCTTGGGCAAGCCATAGTTCTCTCAGAGCTCTCTCAGCCCCGCCTACCTCACAGGGTGTCTGTTGTGGGGAGGGGGAGGGGAAGGAATTTGTAAGCCGCTCTGAGACTCCGAGTGAAGGGCAGGGTATAAATCCAATCTCCTCCTCCTCCTTCCTCTGCCTTCCCTGCCCTGCAGTAGGGAGGTGAAGAGAGGGCAGGAATGTGGAGGGCGGGCTCGCTTCCCCCAGTTCTGTTACGTGCAGGATAGGACTGCCAGTTCTGAGCTGGGAAATTTCTGGAGATTGGGGGTGGAGCCTGGGGAAGGAAGGGTTTGGAGAGGGGAACGGATCTCAGCAGAGTACAATATCATAGAGTCCACCTTCTAAAGCAGTCATTTTATACTGGGAAACTGTTGTTGTTAGTCCGATCAGTTGTCATTCCTGGAGCGCTCCAGGCTCCACCTGGAGGTTGGCAACCCTGGTGGTTGGTGTAGGGTTATCAGTTCCCCACCAGTGGGGGCAGGGGGTCCACTGCTGCCAGGGGCACCGGAGGAAGAAAATCAGTGGGAAAATCAGGGGAGACAGGCCAGCGATACAATGTGCTGACATTTCTGAATGCATGGGGAGTGATGTCAGTGCTTTCCTGGTGATTTCAGCCTTGGTGCACTACCCCCAATAAGTTTCTTGCTGATTGCCAGGGTGGTGGTTTTCACCACACAATATGTGGGAATGGCAAGTACAGCGGGCGGCAAGCTTGCCTCTCCAAGTCATATTTTGGTGCCTATGGCGCCAAATAGCCTTGGGCTGGCTCTGGAGACAACTTTGATCCTGTGTAACCTGCCTTCTGCCTCTTACATTTTAACCATCTAATGAATTTAGGATGGTATACATGTATACATTTTATCTTCACAACAATCTGGTAAAGTAGACTAGGCTGAGACAGTGAGCTTCATGGCTAAGTGGGAATTTGAGCCTCGGTCTCCCTGATACCCCCTGATGAATCCCACAATCTACCCATTATACAATGCTGGCTTTGAATTCCACACTAGGTGAAAGGTGGGATAACAAAATGTTATGCAGTATAATTTCAAAAATTAGTTCCAGTATTTCATATATCCATTGATTTTAAATAGCATGAACATAAGAACATAAGAGAAGCCAATGTTGAATCAGGCCAATGGCCCATCTAGTCCAACACTCTGTCACACAGCGGCCAAAATATACCAGGTGCCATCAGGAGGTCCAGCAGTGGGGCCAGGACACTCGAAGCCCTCCCACTGCTGCCCCCTCCAGCACCAAGAATAGAGTGCATCACCTGCCCCAGACTGAGAGTTCCCATCTATACCCTGTGGCTAATAGCCACTGATGGACTTCTGCTCCATATGTTTATCTAATTCCCTCTTGAAACTGTCCATGCTTGTAGCTGCCACCACCTCCTGTGGCAGTGAATTCCATATGTTAATCACTCTTTGGGTGAAGTATTTCCTTTTATCTGTTCTAACCCGACTGCTCAGCAATTTCATGGAATGCCCACGAGTTCTTGTATTGTGAGAAAGGGAGAAAAGTACTTATTTCTCAACTTGCTCAATCCCATTCATAATCTTAGAAACCTCAATCATGTCACCCCTCAGCCGTCGTTTCTCCAAGCTAAAGAGCCCCAAGCATTTTAACCTTTCTTCATAGGGAAAGGTGTTCCAACCCTTTTATCATTCTAGTTGCCCTTCTCTGCACTTTTTCCAATGCTATAATATCCTTTTTGAGATGTGGTGACCAGAACTGTACACAGTATTCCAAATGAGGTCGCACCAATGATTTATACAGGGGCATGATGATACTGGCTGATTTGTTTTCAATTCCCTTCCTAATAATCCCCAGCATAGCGCTGGCCTTCTTTATTGCAGCTACACACTGTCTAGACATTTTCAGCGAGTTATCCACTACGACTCCAAGATCTCTCTCTTGGTCCGTCTCTGCCAGTTCAGACCCCATCAACGTGTATTTATATTTAGGATTTTTGGCTCCAATGTGCATCACTTTGCATTTGGCCACATTGAACCCCATTTGCCACGTTGATGCCCACTCACCCATCCTCGACAGATCCCTTTGGAGTGCCTCACACTCCTCCCTGGTTTTCACCACCCTGAACAATTTCGTGTCATCTGCAAATTTAGCCACTTCACTGCATACTCCCAATTCCAAATCATTAATAAACAAGTTAAAAAGCATCGGACCGAGTACTGATCCCTGTGGTACCCCACTGCTTACCACCCTCCACTGAGAAAGTTTCCCATTTATACTCACTCTCTGTTTTCTATTTATAAGCCAGTTTTTGATCCACAAGAGGACGTCCTTTTATCCCACGACTATTGAGCTTACTTAGGAGCCTTTGATGAGGAACTGTATCAAAAGCTTTCTGGAAGTCAAGGTAAATAATATCTATTGGGTCCCCCTTGTCCACATGTTTGTTCACTCCCTCAAAAAACACTAACAGGTTAGTGAGACAAGATCTTCCCTTACAGAACCCATGCTTTGTCTGCCTCAATAGTTTTTGTTCATTAATGTGCCTACTAATTCTTTCCTTAATAACAGTTTCCACCAACTTACCCGGTATTGATGTCAGACTGACTGGCCTGTAATTTCCCGGATCTCCCCTGGAGCCCTTTTTAAAGATGGGAGTGGCATTAGCTACCTTCCAGTCCTCAGGAGTGGAGGCAGATTTTAAAGAAAGATTACATATTTTTGTCAGGAGATCCACAAGTTCACATTTGAGTTCCTTCAGAATTCTCGGATGAATGCCATCCGGGCCTGGTGATTTATTAATTTTTAAATTGTCCATCAGTCGGAGGACTTCCTCTCTTGTCACCGCAATCTGATTCAGGTCTTTCAACCCCCCTCCTGAATGACATGCCTGTCCTTCAGAGAAAAGTTGTGGCTTACCTGAAAAGCAGCCTCCTCTTCTTCAGTGCAAAAGCTCTGGCCTTCTGTTGCATCTGGTTCCTTTGCTCGATATTTATTAGCCCCAGTTTCTAAGTGGCTAACAGCCAAGAAGGACGAGAAGTCACAGGGCAAGAAGTTGACAATGGAGAGGCAGCAGATAAGGATCAAATTATTTTCACCATCTCTTCCAGGAAAATTGTTAAAACCTTGGAAGGGGAATCCCCTTTCAGAGCATTACAGTCTGGATGGAAAATCAAGGTTTATGCAATAGTGTACTGAGAACTGAACATTGTCAGAGTTGGCTCCCGTATCAGCTAGAGATTACACCAGAAGAACTCCAAAAGATCAGAGTATATTCCACCTGTATGCCCATTTTGAGATAAGGGCTTTGATGGGGCTTTCCTTCATGAGACATTTGGTTCATGAGTGGGGAAACTGCTTGAAAACCCTGAGCGTGTTAGCTGTTTGCTTGTCGCTATCCAATCATATGGGCCCAGTGCCAGACAATAGTTTTTTTTTAAAATACAGTGTGAGGAGAGGTTAAAAAGAGTTTTGTGAGAAAGCAGCACAGATGAGATCCTACATGGATGCTTGGTGTGTACAGCGAGGGCACACTGGCCTCGTGCATTCAAGTGATTTTCCCCTGGCTACCATGTGTTGATCCATTTCCTCCTCACTTTTAAGTGAGCAAAACTGTATCCCACCTGTTCTGTGTAAATGAAGAGTAATTTTCTGGGAAGAGAATGACCACCTCCCTCCCAGCATTTTGATGCCTCCTGTAAAGAGGTGACTTATGTGGAAACATAAATATGTAACCTCAATGCAAGATGTTATTTATTTAAAACATTTGCACTTAACACGTTTAACCAGGACTGGTACCCAGAGTTCAGAAAATAAGACAGTGGGAAGCTCCTCAAAGCTCCTGCGGGTTACCACACAGAGCCTGCCAACCCTATATATGGGCAATGTATTCTTGTGAGTTTGCTCTTTTGATTATTGTGAATGGCTCCTCTATCCGTATGATTCTTGCCTCATAAAACTGCCTTAGATCATTCATTTATCAAGGTCAGTACTGCCTGCCTTCACCAGGAAGTGGCTCAGGTGGAGGTCTTTTATGTCATCTAATATGTCTTCCTTTTAACAGAAGATGTTGGGGATTTAGGCCTTTTGCAGGCAAAGCAGAGGCTCTCCCCAATGAGTAGGGTTGCCAGGTCTGGGTTGGAAAACACCTGGAGACTTTGGGGGTGGAGCCAGGAGAGGGCGGGGTTTGGGGAGGGGAGGGACCTCAGCATGGCACAATGCCACAGAGTCCACCCTTCAAAGCAGCCATTTTCTCCACGGGAGCTCTGACAGCTGGGGATCAGTCGTAAAAGTGGGAGATCTCCAGGCCCCACCTGGAGGCTGGCAACCCTACCAATGAGCCATGGTCCCACCCAGCCTTAAAGTGGAAGTGGGAGTTTGAGAACAAATTGTAAGGCTCCTTTAATGGCTGTGGATATTTCCTGAGTTCACCTTGCTCAAAAATGGTACGTTTGAGACTGGATAGTAGTTATTCAACTCCTAGGAGCAGCGTAGATTCCTTTAGGAGTGGATGTACAACAGCCTGATTCAAGGCAAGAGTGAGCATCCCCTCTCTCAGGGAGGCATTTGCTGTTTGCCAGACCCAGTCCCCTGGTAGATTTAAGCAGCCAGGAGGGGCAAGGCAGGGTTGTATAAGAAGATGGTAAACTTCCAAGAATCCTGTCCACATTCTCAGACTGGACGTGCTGGACAATTGGACAAATCAGCACCCTGGGACCATCTGATTCTGTCACTGCTAATGTAGAGTCCAAACTGGAAGGGATGTGAGAGCAGTATGCTTAGCAGTATGATCGCAGAAGGCTGCAGAGCAGTCTGCCTTCTCTTGTAGGCTGGAACCCAATAAGCCCCTGACTACCTGGAAGAGTTCCACTGATCTACACTGTGCAGATGCAGTGGTGGTAGAAAAATATTGTTTCTTTGTGGCCATCACGGCCATGGAGTAGGCTTTAAAATGAGTTCTAGCACATGCCACATCAGATTCCATTGGCAGAGTAATTAACACAGCAATGTGGACAATCCGATTAAAGAGTAGATAAAGGTTTATTTAGGAACTAACATACTAGATAAGAAAGAGGAGAAACAGAGATAGGTTGCTAACAATGTTCCCTCTAAGCTGTGGAGTCTTGTGAGCAAAAATTCTACTATGTGAGCTACTGGCATTAAAGTTGTGAGCGGGCAATTTGGCTGCTGCATAAATTAGTTTGCTCTGGAGTCATCCTTCCTGAGATAAGACAAAAATGTGTGAGCCAGAGGCTAAAAAACTGTGAGCTAGCTCACACTAAGCTTAGAGGGAACACTGATTGCTAACTACATCTCTAACTGAGAGACAGGGGAGACTGAAGTGTTGAAGGAGGAAACTGGCCTAAAAGAGTAGCAATCTGGAGACAGACGAGGAATGAAACTAAACAGGAGAGAGAAGGTGCTGTCCTCACTATCCTATCTAATTGTCATCTTGCTGCCCTCTTCAGGGTCTTCTTCTCTTCTTCCTTGTATGCCAGACATTGCCTTTTCCAAGAGATTCATCCCAAGCCTTTCTCCGCTGTTTCTCTGGCCAACTTCCCTTGTCTTTTCATCATCCTGAGCCCCTCAGTAAACCAAGGGGCTGCTCAGTCCTCGACCTCAAAAACATATATTTTCATATCACAATTCATGAATATTGTAGGATGCATCTGAGATTCAACTACATTGGGATCACTTGTGAATACACAGTCCTGCCTTTTGGACTGGCCATGACACCAAGAATTTTTACAAAATGCACCTCAGTAGTTGTGGTTCACTCGAGGCTGCAGGGGTGTATGTTATATCTGTGCCCTGATGATTGTCTGTTTATGGATTATTCCCCTGATCTATTAGACCAGCATCTGGAGTTTGCTCTACATACCTTACGTGAGCTGGATTTCATATAGTCAATTGGGAGAAATCCCACCTTTCCCCCACACAATCTGTAGAATTTATAGGGACCATGATGAACTTGGTTAAGGGGACAGCATACTTCACAGCCCAGAGGACAAAGGCTATAATATTCTTGGTTAAACAGATTTCTGCTAACAGATTCCATTCAGCATGTCATATCCAAAAACTGCTGGGAAGCATGGCATCCATGGCAGCAGTTGTCGTACATACAACTGTTGCAAATGCGGCCATTGCAGAACTGATTTCTCCATGTGTTTAATGCCACAATTGATCAGCAGTGGAGAAAACTGTCTATTCCCAGGGCCATCCTCAAAAGGCTAGGATGGTGGAGTAGGTTAGGAAACCTCCTTAAGAGTTTCCTTTAGAGACTCAAAGTTATGATGTTCAAGGGTTCACAGAGACTTTCCTCATGGGCTGGGGGGCATACTGTGGTCATTATAAGGCTAAGGGGGCATGGTCTCAGTTAGAAGCAAAGCTTCATATTAAGCTATTGGGGCATGCTCTTGCTTCTTTTCCAGCACTGCTCAAAGGACAACGTGTCTTTTGGGCTACAGACAACACCATGGCAAAATTCTACCAAAACTAACAGGGGGGTACTAGCTCCTTTCAGATATGCAGGGAGGCATCATCTGGCAGTGGGCAATTCGCTATGGTGTTCACCTATCAGCCATTCACATAGTGGGGCAGGACAACAACATAGACAACCTAAGCAAGGAAGTGGGCACAAACCAGTAGTCAATCACAAGTCACTAGCTTTGTCCCATATTCAGAGAATGGCAATATCCTAAATTAGACCTATTTTCTTCCAGCACCAACACGAAGTGCTGCCTGTTGTGCTCCAGGGCGGCCTTGGATGCCTTCCAGTTTGCATGGATTGCTCACCTGTTCTATGGGTTCCCCCTCTTTGGGATCATACACAAGCTGGTGGCCAAACTGAAAGAAGAGAACTTCACTGGTATCCTGCTAGCCCCTGTGTTCAGGCCCCTGACGCCAGCAGAGGACCTACTCCATGTCGGCACGGTTTGTCACCCAGAGGTGAAGTCTCTGCGTTTGACAGCATGGCTGATTCACTCATAAGTGGCCTATCTCAGACAGTCAGAGAGGTCCTCATTGTCTCCCACAAACCTTCCACTCGTAGATCATATTCTTCAAAATGGAGAGAGTTCACAGTCTGTGCAGGAGCCCATGAAATCGAGGGATCCGATTTCATCAGCAGCTTTCCTGTTCCTGTCCAGGCTATCACTAGATGACATCTGTAAAGCAGCTACTTGGTTGACGCCCTTGACTTTCATCAGGCATTACTTCGTGGATGTTTGTTATTGCCCACCAGATCAAATGTTAGAGGATGATTTAAAAACAACAAAAGAATTAAGGAAAGCAACTAGATGAAATAACTATTGATTGGGTCAATATGTGCTCATGTCAGGAGGAAGAGATTAGGTTTCTAGAGACTATCAAAGACTATGCCATGGAGCAGATGGTCACTGAACCTGCCAGGAATCCTGTCCACATTCAGGAGGTGATCCTGGACTTGGACCTAAGTAACGCTCAGGGCCTAGTGAGAGATGTAAACATGATAGCTCTGATTGGGAACAGTGACCATAATGCTATTAAGATTAGCATGTATGTAAACAGGGATTTGCCCAGAAATGCCAACACAACCACATTTAACATTAGAAGGGGTAACTTCTGTCAAATGAGGGGGCTTGTGAAGAAGAAACTGAAAGGAAAGGTTAGAAGGATTGTATCCCTTTGGGAAGCTTGGAGACTATTTAAAACTACAATACCGGAAGCTCAGAAACAATATATATACCGCAGGTTAGGAAAGTCAGATTCAGGTGATGAGAGAGGAGGTCCCATGACTGATAAACAAATTAAAAACTGACAGATCACCCGGCCCAGATGGCATACATCCAAGAGTTCTGAAAGAACTCAGATGTGAACTTGTGAATCTCCTGACAAAAATATGCAATCTATCACAAAAATCTGCCTCCGTTCCTGAGGACTGGAAGGTAGCTAATGTATCCCCCATCTTCAAAGAAGTTTCCAGAGGAGATGGAGGAAATCTCAGGCTTGTCAGTCTAATATCAGTACTGGGTAAGTTGCTGGGATCCGTTTATATATATATGTATGTATGTATGTATGTATGTATGTATGTATGTATGTATGTATTTTATTGGTTTTGCAGTACTATAGGGTACGGGGAGAGGGTACTAAATCCCTACCTCTAAATTCTACAGGAAACGGGAAAGGGAAACTAATACATCACAAACTACTGGAGTGGGGAAGGGAAACTAAAACCCTACCTCTAAGCATACTAATGGATATAGGGGAGGGTAGACTAACAGGGTGACACGATCTGGTTACATAGGTATATATCCTTGTCACCTAGTAGTACAGAGATGTTGTTGCTTATAAAAATGTAACAAAGAGTAATAAAAAATTGCATTAGGTAACTGATTGGCAGAAACTGCATTATCAACAGTTAACTTGGTTTTAGAGTCTTTTCTTCTTGCATTTCTTTTTTCCTCAGAGTTTGGGAGCGGCTGCTCCTTTCTCTGATTCTGAAGTGTCTGAAGAATTATAAAGTTTGGGGCTATCACTTGATGAATCCTGTGAGTAGGATTCTTCATCTTCTTCTTCCTCCTTCTCCTCATCAATTTTGGATTTCTTGTCATTTTTGCCTTGTGTTGGATTAAAGTATTGGTCCACAAACTTTTTTGCCTTAGGAACAGTGTCGATGTTAAATTTTTTATCTTCATATTTAAAACTCAGTCCTCCAGGAAATAACCATCTGTAAGGCACTCCTTTTTTCTGTAGAGAAAGAGTAAGTTCCCTGTAAAGCCTCCTCTGCTTCCTGACTTCAAAGGGGATATCCTTCAAGATTTTTATCTCTTCATTCTTGATTGTTAAAGGTTTCCCCTGTGTAGATTTCAGCACCAGATCTCTGGTAGACTGTCTCGTGAATTTCATACATATTTCTCCCAGGAGTTTATTTTTTTTTAATAAAATCCGGATAAGTCCTGTAAGCCCAGTCCATCTCCTTCAGTAGTTCTTCCTGTTTGTATTCCATTAATGGAGCAAGAGCCTCTGCTAGATGAGCCTTTACATCTTTGTTCTTTTCCTCTGGTATCCCTTGGAAACGTAGAATGTACATGGATCTTTCCAGCTGGAGCTGTGTTAGTTGTGTTTTGTTGGAGGATCTTTCTTTCTCTGTTTCGTCCACTCCTTTGTTGATACTCTCCGTCTGTTTTTCCATCTTTTTTAACGTCTTTTCAGTTACTGAGGTTCTTTTGTACATTTGGGTCAATTGTTTTTGCAAATTGTCCATTTTAACGTTGAGATTAGTCATCTGTTCCATTAGGGGGCGCAGTGACTTCACCAGCAGTGTAGACATGTCTGCTGTTACTTCCTGGTTCTGGGAGGGAGTCGTTGGTAAGCTATTTTCGGCCGACATTTTTTTCTCCAGTCCCACCTTCCGCCCTCTCCCAGCCGTAATATCAACAAGAAGTAAGTTTCCCAAAACAAAGTAAAAGTTAGCTGAATTTAATCTGCTTTACGTTCTTATGCAACTTTTGATTTTGCTAGTAATCTGACGTGTTTAGTTTAACACATGCTCTTTATTTGCACTTTAAAACTGCCTTGCTTTAAATGGGGAGGTGAAGTCTTGAGTTTTCTCTCTCCCCCGTCGCTTTGCACTTAAGCGCTTCTAATTGCTGCCAAGATTCTCGTAGACACTTTAAATCACCTGAGCATTGCTTAACTCATGCTTTGGAGCCTTGGAAGTGGCTCTCCTCAGTTCCCCAGGCTGAGGATCTCCTACAGAGATCCTGGGAGGGTCCAGGACTATCTCAGACCCTTCCCATCAGCCGAGACTTGGCTCCCCCCCATCGGAGCAAGACGGGGTGCAGCCGAGGGGCAAAATGCTTAAACTGGAAGCCAGAAGCTGTTATTAAAGATAGAATTAGTAGTCACATTGATGAACAAAAGGTATTGAGGAAGAATCAGCATGGATTTTGTAAGGGAAGATCTTGTCTCACTAACCTTCTAGAGTTCTGTAAGGGTGTGGACACATATGTAGACACGTTTACCTAGACTTCCTGAAAACTTTTGCTAAAGTTCCTTATCAAAGGCTCCTAACTAAACTCAGCAGTCATGGGATAAGAGGATGTCCTCTTGTTTTTTTGTTTTTTTTTTAAGTCATCTTTATTGATTTTAATATAATGTACAGAACATAAAGCGAAGATACAGTGCAGTTCAATGCCTTCAGCTACCAAAAATGTTAGATAAATGAGGAGATTCAAACCTACAGGGTTAGTCACTTAAGATAGAGAGGGTTGGGGGGAAGAATGTCTAAGGCTTGTAAGTAGGAGACAACCGGGTAACAGGTTGACACAAATTTGGAGGTGTGTGGTGTATCTGAGTGTGAGTCCTTGAGTGAGTCAGAAATTTTTGCCATAACAAGGTGTTCCCACAGCTTGTCCTGCCAGATTGTTACTGAGGGTGCTGTTGGGGATTTCCAGCAAGTGGCAATGGATAAGCGAGCTATTGCCAGGAGAGTTGAGATGAGTTCCCTTTTCTGGCCCTCTTGTGGATTAAAAACTAATTACTTAACAGGAAACAGAGAGTGAGTATAAACGGGCAGTTTTCACAGTGGAAGTGGTAAGTAATGGTGTACTGCAGGGCTCGGTACTAGGTCTGGTGGTTTTTAACTTGTTCATTAATGATTGGGAGTAAGCAGTGGAGTGGTTACGTTTGCAGATGACACCAAGTTGTTCAGGGCAGTGAGAACCAGGGAGGATGGTGAGGAGCTCCAGAGGGATCTATCAAGACTGGGTGAGTGGGCGTCAGTGTGGCAAATGAGGTTCAACATGGGCAAGTGCAAAGTAATGCACTTTGGAGCCAAAAATCCTAACTATAAATATACAATGATGGGGTCTGAACTGGTGGTAACTGACCAGGAGAGAGACCCTGGAGTCATGGTAGATAACTCATTGAAAATGTTGATTCATTGTGTGATTGCAATAAAAAAGGGAAATGCTAAGCTGGGGATTATTAGGAAGGGGGTTGGAAACAAAATCAGGCAGTATCATAGTGCCCCTGTATAAATTTATGGTGTGGCCACATTTTGAATACTATGTACAATTCTGGTCACTGCACCTCAAAAACAATATTATAGCTTTGAAAAGGTGAAGAAAAGGGCAACTGAAATAATTAAGGGGATGGAACACCTTCTGTATGAAGAGGTTTATTTGTTTTATTTATTTATTTATTACATTTATATCTCACCCTATCCCATGATGGACTCAGGGTGGCTCACAAAACAGATTAAAAATTCATTCTGAGATTTTTATAAGGTTATGGAAACAATCTAGAAATAATTTACACAATAATCAAATATAGATTTGCTCACAACTTTAATGCTATTAGCTTTTTTCGCTCATGACTCACAGCTTAGAGGGAACATTGATCCCATGCCCTCTTAAAGCCGATGGAAGGAGTGCAAGGATTCCCCACCCCAGTCTGTCACTACTGCTTGGGAGCTCTCATAAATTAGGAGGGCAAAGGCACCCCAGGTAGAGAAGGGAAGAGGTTCTCCCAGCCATTCTCCCATCTCCAGCACTCCAGCCTGCTTCAGTCACCCTGCTCTAGCCTACACTGGCCTTAAATAGACGCCTGTATTCTAGGCATGCCCAAATCTCACAGGATTAGGTGGTGAGACATCAGGGTGCTCACTGCTCAGCCTGAGACATTACAGAAACTGGGATGGATGTGGAAGATGTTATGGTTACATCCTCCATGTCCGTATCAGCTTCTTCTCTTCCCTTTCCTGTGTCTGTAGGCATCGTCCCAAAGCCATAGCTGCACCAATCACTGCTGCTGCAGTATCTGTATCTGTGCTGTATCTGAAGAAGTCAGCAGTGACTCACGAAAGCTCTGTTGAGATTAGTCCAGTCACCATTAGTCAGCAGAGTGCCTAAAGAAAACTACAAACACAGGAGTGTCAATATGTTGTCGAAGACTTTCATGGCCGGAGTTCATTAACTGCTGTAGATTTTCCGGGTTGTCTGGCCATGGTCTTGGCATTGTAGGACAACTTTCTGTGATTATACCTCTGAGGATGCCAGTCACAGCTCCTGGCGAAACGTCAGGTCCTACAATGCCAAGACCACGGCCAGACAACCCGGAAAATCTACAGCAGCTAACAGGAGCGTCACTTTACCACGTTATTCAGCTTACAAAGCTACACAGAGCCACATTGCAAGTTTAGAAGAGAAATACTTCTCTCTTTATTTGAGAAGTACACTTTGGACAGGAAAGAGTAGGGACACGATAGAGTACTAACTTACTAGCTACAGGATGGAAGCAGATGGCAAGAGGCCCATCTGCCTCATGGTGCCAAGAGAGGACCGCGTGTCTCTCTGTTGGTGCATACAGGGGTGAGCTTGTCTTCATCTGAGTGAGACAGCAGAGGGAAGGGGAAATCAGTCCCTGAGAATACAATCTGCATTTCAAAGGGGACAGTGGCAGAAGAGTAAAGACAGGAAGAAAGGTCAGTGGGCCTATCTAGCCTCTCTTGCCACGAAGTCTGAGACAGGGCACATCGCTCCTGAAACTTCCAACAAGCTCCTACTCTACCACAAACGTTGTTAGTCTTTAAGGTGCTCTTGCTCTTTTCTACTGCTGCTACAGTGTTAGGGATAAGCTCCTTCACCAAATAACTCAACTACTTCCTGCTGCACCCCCAGCCCCAAAAGGAGGTAGCTCAGGAAGCTTCCTCACATACTGCATGAGCAAAATCCATCCCTCAATAGTTGGTGGTTGTTGGGTTGTTGTCGGGGGGGTTTTGGAGGGGGATTGCCATATGACGTCCACACTATCTAATGCTGCTGTGCATCTGTTATCAGCTCATTTTTCATATTTCAAATATTTTATTCTGTGTGAGATAAACTGCTGAGGTTGAGAGGCATGTTGGGACTACAAATGGCTGAACTTGAATGGAGGAAGCAGGGTCTTCCGCAGAACAAGAGGGAATGCCCACAGTCAATAAGAAGTAGTTGAATTCCTGCTGGGGCCCAAAGTTTTATTGCTTTATTTTCTAACTAGCAATACTAACTAGCAATTCTAAAAGCAATACAACAGGATCTAGAAAGATGTGATGAATACATTGGCTGGAAGCAGGTTAAGTACATATTAGCAGTATGTAATAGAAAGGCACAAATGTGGAAGTAAAGTCTCACATACCTGCCACTGCAGCCTCTATTTCCTCCTGTACATGCACCTAAAATCCACTAGATGGCAAGAATGTCTTTTTAATATCTCATAGTTTGTGAAAAGAGACAGCCTCTTTTTATGCTTTATGACCATATGTACTTGGAGGGAGCCTGCCATGCCACCCATGCATACATCTTCCCAATATAGGTGGGTACCATCTTGTCTGAAAAGGACAACATGTTGAATTTCAGCTTGGGTACTACTTTTGGCAAACCAGAACCCTGAAAAGTTTCATGTAATGTGTAGAGAGGCTGTATATGCATGCATAACCTAAACATTACCTCTTTTAGACAAAATGGGAACCATGCATATAGGAAGGATCGCAGTAGGACATGATAGGCTCCCAGTCCAGAGAAAGAAACACACACACCGGTGAAGATCTCAATTTAGGATATGAATAAATGATGGCAGCAAGTAAATGGAACAGTGCTTGAGTCCCCAACTCCAATAACTAAATGAAATGTCTGAGTGAGGGCCAGCTAATGAAAGGGGCTTGGGCTACCCTGTCTGCAGATGTCTCTCTGAGTAAGAGGGGAAAACCCTCTTAAGGGAAAAAACACTGGTTTAAAATCTGTGGCTGTGGGGGAGGGGAGTTTGTGCGTAGCCAAAGCCCTTTTGAGGTAAAAGTCACAAGCAAAGTGTCAGGAGGTGTTGTGGAAAGGGATCACAGAGAGTGTAAGCAAAAGGGAAAAGAGTAAGTTAGTAAAGAGACTTACACTCCTGAGGCACAGATTTCAGGTAAAAAGTAAGAAGGAGCTATAATGAAGATCCCAGATTAGTGAAGAAAAGAAAAGAGCAGGTTTGGGAAGATGATTTGACACTCCTGAGGTAATAGATGGATGGGACAACAACAAGAGGTTTATAAAATTATGCATAGCACAAGTGAAAGCTTATAAAGTTCCCCCCCTCCCTTCTCTTACAGAACTAGCACTCAGGGGCACCCAATGGGAAATATGCTCAAGACAAATAAATGAAACACTTCTTTACCAATGACTAATTAAAATGAGATGGTTAGACAGTCTTATCAAAGCAGCAAACATGAAATTAAGCGAACTCCAGAGCACGACAGAAGACAGGAGGGCCTGGCATGATGTGGTCCATGGGGTCGCGAAGAGTCGGACTTGACTGTGTGACTGAACAACAACAATTAAACTGTGGAATTTACTGCCAGTGGGGATAGTGATGGGCATTAGCATCAATGTCTTTTAAAGGGGACTAGATTCATTTGGGTCCAATCAGGAGGCAGCAGTTATAGTTACTAAAAGACTTCCATGTACAGAAGCAGCAAACCGCTAGATATCAGAGCTAGGAGGCAGCACTGGGGAAGGCCATTTGTTTGACCTTTCAGGGCAACTGGTTCATTTAGAGGTTGCCAGACCCCTGGTCTGGGTGGGGATGCCCCATATTTTTCCAGGCTTCTGCTTGCTACCAGCCACTTGGCCTGTGGGGGAGCCCTCCACCCAAACAGGGACATTGCAGTGAGCAACATCCCCAACACGTGATGATGTCACGCTGAATACATACTAGCGCAATGAAGCCAATTGAGAACGTTTTTGCCAAACTTAGAAAGTGTGGAGACGACTTTTTGTTCTTGTAAACTATTCAATGGGCTGGGATGCAAAATATTCACTTTGGGTTCCAGTTCTGAGGAGATTGTCTTTCTGTTGACGGTGAGATTTTCTGAGTGCAGATCGATGGAAGCAGGAGCAGACCTAGGCTTATTGTCAAACTCACCTTTCAACTCAGCTTATCAAGCCCTTTCTTCTACTCAGTTTATTAGCCTTATTTATGGCTTCGTTTACTTAGGAATAGACTTTAGTGGATAGATGGTTATGAACGTTGCTCTTCAAGGACGTCTGTATTGGCTTCATTGTGCTAGCATGTATTCTTTCTGAACAGAATTGTAATAATGGATTTGTAATAACTATTTTGCTTATTTGTATTAACGTAAAATTTATGTTTAGAATATTTATATTTAGTAAATTCACTCAGTAATATAAATAACACAATACACACAATTTTAATATAATTCAACTATTTATTTAGGTTCATTATTATTTATTTATACGACTGGTTACAGTGCAGTGTTATCTTCATTTCTGCTATTTCATACACTACTTCCCGTTTTTTGTTCCTAGTCATTTAAACTTAATTGGTGAGCTGCAGACCCGCGCCACTCAGCTGTTAGGTTTAAATGGCCCAAACAACCGAACAGAACTGGACAAAAGTCTGGGAAATATTGGGGGAAGATGCCTTCCCCACACCATTGGTTCAGGGGCTCTGAATCAGGCCAAGTTCGTGCCGAATTTTGGCTTGTGAACTGGTTCATGCCATCTCTACTTGTGGGATGCCATTGATTACTTCCCTCCATTGTGAGAACTGTCAGTTTATTCCTACTCTTTGCTTCCTGTCATTTAGCCAGTTTTTAATCCATAAGAGAACCTGTCCTCTTATCCCATGACTGCTAGATTTACTCTGGAGTCTTTGGTGTAGTACCTTGTCAAAAAGTCCAAGTATATGTCTAATGAGTCACCATTGCCTATGCTGCTTCTTCACATTCTCAAAGAACTCCAAAAGGTTGGTGTGGCAGGACTTCCCTTTGTAGAAGCCATGCTGATTTGCCTTCAGCAGGCTTTGTTTCTGAGTGCCTAATAATTCTATCTTTGATTACGGTTTCTACTAACTTCCCTGGGACAGACTAGCCAGTGATTTCCTGGTTCCACTCTGGATCCTTTTTAAAAAATTGTGTAACATTTGCTACTCTCCAGTCTTCTGGTACAGAGGCTCTATTGACAGGTTACACGTATGGGTTAGTAGATCAAATCTCTCACATCTGAGTTTCCTAAGAACTCTTGGGTATATGCCATCAGAACCTGGAGACTTATTGGTTTTTAACTTCCCCAGTTGGTCTAGAACGTCATTTCTCATCACTTCAGTTTGGCTCAGATCTTCAAACTCCCTTCCTGAAAATAGTGACTGTGGCTTGGGTACATGGCCCCACATTTTCCACAGTGAACACAGAAGCAAAAAATTCATTGATCTTCCACTGCCATCTCCCCATCTTCCCTTAGCAATCCCTTTATTCCTTTTACATTTCCCCCCCTGATTTGTAGACTTTTAAATCTTGTGCAAAAACAAAAAGCCCCCAGAAATCTCTGGATTCTGAACAATAAGGATGTGCTCAAGAAGATATTGGAGTTTATACTCTTAGCGGTGAATATGGGTGAGTATGTGATTCTCAGCAGCTCTGGTCTTCAAGGATGCATTTTCAACTGCTCCAAAACAGCTAGGAGTATATTTCCCTCATAGACATGACACAGGAGGACCTAATTTTTTAAAACTCTTACCTGCTTCCTTCTGGAACTACATTGCACTTTGGGGCAATCCACAGTCCTGCCCACAGTAAAGAATGATCTTTGCACTGGCAAGAGATGGTACACTGGAATTATACGGAGGAAGGTACCAGACATACTAAGCAGTTTTTAAGAATGCATCCGCACCACCATTTTACTACAGCAACTGCCAATGTTGAATCAGGCCAATGGCCCATCTAGTCCAACACTCTGTCACACAGCGGCCAAAATATACCAGGTGCCATCAGGAGGTCCAGCAGTGGGGCCAGGACACTAGAAGCCCTCCCACTGCTGCCCCCTCCAGCACCAAGAATAGAGTGCAGCACCTGCCCCAGACTGAGAGTTCCCATCTATACCCTGTGGCTAATAGCCACTGATGGACTTCTGCTTCAGATGTTTATCTAATTCCCTCTTGAAACTGTCCATGCTTGTAGCTGCCACCACCTCCTGTGGCAGTGAATTCCATGTGTTAATCACTCTTTGGGTGAAGAAGTACTTCCTTTTATCTGTTCTAACCCGACTGCTCAGCAATTTCATGGAGTGCCCACGAGTTCTTGTATTGTGAGAAAGGGAGAAAAGTACTTCTTTCTCAACCTGCTCAATCCCATTCATAATCTTATAAACCTCGATCATGTCACCCCTCAGCCGTCGTTTCTCCAAGCTAAAGAGCCCCAAGCGTTTTAACTGCCTTTAGAAATGCCCTGTATTCTCTTTATTCCTTTGTCATCCAAAGGCCCCACTGCTTCTCTGGCTGGTTTCCTGCTCCTCAAAATCTTTTTGCATGCCTAATTATTGACTTACATTTCTGTTGCCAGAGCCTGTGGTTCTGTTCAATTCATTGGGGCACACTTTCCACTTTTAAAAAGACACCTCTACTTTTTATAGCTTCCTTGTGTTGTTAACCGCACAGGCCTTCTTTTTAGACTTGGCAGTGCCTTTCCTAATCTGTGGAATGCATTCTATCTGGGATTCAGTTGGTGTGGTTTAAAATAGCTTCCAAGCATCCTCTAGGGATTTGTCTCTCTCGTGTTTCCCTTTCAGCTCCCTTTTTAACTATTCCCCTCATTTTTGTAAAGTTCCCTCTTTTGAATTCAAATGTTGCCATTTTGGACTTTAGGGGTTGCTTTCCATTGACCTGAATGATGAACTTAATAGCATTGTGGTCACTGTCCCCAACTGGTGTAACAACCTCTACATCTCTCACCATTTCTTGAGCCCTGCTCAGAACCAAGTCCAAGATCACTACCCCTCAGGTTGGCTCTGTGACCAACTGCCCCAGTGCACAGTCATTTGTGACGTCTAGGAATCTCATTTCTACAGCATGTCTCAAGCACATGTTTACCCAGTCAATGGACCTTCTGATGGCACCACCCTGAGCCCAGGATGGAAGGGCGGGATATAAATCCAATAAATAAATAAATAAATATTTTTGGCCACTGTGTGACAGAGTGTTGGACTGGATGGGCCATTACCCTGATCCAAATTGGCTTCTCTTACGTTCTTACGTAAGGGTAATTGAAGTCTCCCAGTCAAAGCTCCCTTCATTAGATAGGAGTATAAAGGAAGATGGTTCTCAAAAGCTTGTACTCTGAAAATCTTGTTGGTCTCTTAAGGTGCTGGTGGAGTCAAATGTAGCTCTTCTGTTCAGACCTACAGGGCTACCCTCCCCAAACTATCTTTGTGGAAGAGAGGCTCCCCATAAACTGCAGTTCTAAAATGTACCACTAGAGGGCAACCATGTTCAGAAACACATTTATGTATTTACTAGGAATAAGGCCCGTTGTGGAAATAAATACAACGGGCTCTAGAAAGAGGCTCTGGGAGAGTGCCCCGGCTTTGGGCACTCAGTGACAATTTGCCATGGCAATCTCAGCAGGGTATAATGACAGAGTCCACCATTTTCTCCAGAGGAACTGATCTTTGCTACCTGAAGAGCAGTAGTAATTTTGAGTGATTTCCAGCCCACCCCCAAGATTGGTAACAGTGGTTCCCCAGGAGGGAGTGGCTGGTTTGGAGGGTGGAGTCTATGGCATTGTACCTGTCTGAGGTCCCACCCCTCCTCAACACTCACCCTCTTCCAGGTTCGACCCCTCAAATCTCCAGGAATCTCCCAACCTGGAGTTGACAACCCTATCTC